>CAUPSL010001080.1:0-21784 GCA_963514005.1 Raja brachyura
TTTTTTAAGGTGGTGATTAACAGATACTTGTTTAAGAAGGATCTGCAGATGCTGGAAAAACGAAGGCAGACAAAATTGGTGGAGAAACGTTGCCTATTTCCTTCGCTCCATAGATGCTGCCGTACCCACTGAGTTTCTCCAGCAATTCTGTCTACCGTTAACAGATACTTGATTAGTACGGGTGTCAGGGGTTATGGGGAGAAGGCAGGAGAATGGGGTTAGGAGGGAGAGACAGATCAGCCATGATTGAATGGCAGAGTAGACTTGATGGGCCGAATGGCCTAATTCTGCTCCTTGAACTACTAAAAATGATTATCATGAGGTCGGACAAGGCTGCGGTAGGTTGGTCAATATTTCAATGGTTCGATGGCACAAGTTCGGTTCAGTTTATTGTCACGTGTACTGAGGTACAGTGAAAAGCTTTTGTTGCGTGCTAACCAGTCAGCGGAAAGACAATACGCGATTACTTATCCACCATGACATATGATTAAATAATAGATCGACTGGGCTTGTATTCACTGGAATTTAGGATGAGAAGGGATCTTATAGAAACATATAAAATTCTTAAAGTCTGAAGAAGGGTTTTGGCCCGAAACGGTGCCTATTTCCTTCGCTCCGTAGATGCTGCCTCACCCGCTGAGTCTCTCCAGCATTTTTGTCTGCCTAAAATTCTTAAAGGTTGGGACAGGCTAGATGCAGGAAAAATGTTCCTGATCTTGGGGGGAGTCCAGAACCAGGGGTCACACAGTTTAAGAATAAGGGGTCGGCCATATAGGACTGAGATGAGGGAACAGTTTCCACCCAAAGAGCTGTGAATCTGTGGAATTCTCTGCCACAGAAGGCAGTGGAGGCCAATTGACTGAATGTTTTCAAGAGAGAGTTAGATTTGGCTGTTGGGGCTAACGGAATCAAGGGATATGGGGAGAAGGCAGGAACGGGGTACTGATTGGGGATGATCAGCCGTGATCACATTGAATGACGGTGCTGGCTCGATGGGCCAAATGGCCTCCTCCTGCACCTATTTTTCTATGTTTCTGTGTTTCAAATCCATTTACAGTGTATAGATACATGATAAGGGGATACCTAGGTAGTGATTTTTTTTTTTTAACGTGCATTTCAGTAACAATCCCACTCCACCTTTGGCACTATGATACTTAAACACAAGGGTGTAACATGGTTGAATTTATGGGGAATGAGAGGTCTCACGGTAAAAAGCACTATCGCAACGTTTCAGAAACATTTGGACATGGACAGGACAGGTTTGGAGGGATAACGGCCAAATGCGGGCAGGTGGGACCAGTGTAGCTGGGACATGTTGGCTGGTGTGGGTAAGTTGGGCCGAAGGGCCTGTTTCCACATTGTATCACCCTGTGGCTCTATGACACACGCGTGGTGAGATGTAGGCAGTGACGCAGGGTGGGTGCGTGGCACCCCAGGATTTCGGGATGCTCAAAATCCTCGCGCACTGCCTGTGTGACGTGCAAATGACGCCCAGGTGGGACAGGCCCTTTCCTCTTTCTGTTACACAGTAAAGAAACTGTTAACCAAGAGACTGTGTTTTGAAGATTTATCTTTGGACGGCATTGAATATCGTGAGGAGAGCTCGTGGATGCGTAACAAAACTTTACTCCTGTCTTCAAACACAGTGGCTAGAGGAAGTATTCTCTGCCTCTCTCTCTCTCTGCCCATCTCTCTTTGCATCAACTTGTTCTCCAGTGTAATTGGGTTTAGTTCCTCCCAGTCACAGTGGGCTGTGATTGGTGCATTGACCTCTCTAGGTGCGCTGGCCTTCTGAACGCTGTTGGTGCCTGCCTTGCGATTGGATGCTTTATTTCCATTTCTGCGTTCCTTCATGTTCCCGCCTGCGACTCACGACCGTTTTCTTGTCTCCTGTTTGTTCTTTCTTGCAGTCCAGTCTTTCACCTTCACCCCGGCAGGTACTGACCCCCTCTCTGTCTCTTGCATGGCGTGGCACTCTCCAACATGGCGACGGCTTGCCTCCCCCACCCACACCCCCCGCATGTTCCCCTCACCCACACGCTCTGCACGCCAACCATGGGCGTCACGGTGACAGGGGAGGGCCATCCTCAGTGTGGTCACGCCAAGAGGAGGGGTGGGTGTGAACCAATGTCGTCCGATGAACGAGAGCAGCCATCTTGGTGGCATCACCTTGAGGGGGGAGGGGAGGGTGGGGGGGAAAGGTCACCCAGAGACCCAATGAGTTGGGTTCATGGATGTCACAGTGAGATGGGGTGAAGGGGGGGGGGGGGGTGGGCAGTGATGATGTCATAGCGACGGGGGCAGCTGTGATGTCACTCAATGAAAGGGGGGATGGGGGAATGGTGATGTCATAGCAAGGAGCGAACAGTGATGATGTCACGGTGAGAGGGTGATGATGTCACGGTCAGGGGGTGATGATGTCATGGTGAGGGGGAAGTGTGATGATGTCACAGTACGGGTGTGATGAGGTCATAGTGAGGGGGTGATAATGTCACGGTGAGGATGTTACGGTGAGGATGTCACGGTGAGGGGTTGATGATGTCAAGGTGAAGGGGGAGTGTGATGATGTCACGGTGCGGGTGTGATGATGTCATAGTGAGGGGGTGATAATGTCATAGTGAGGGGGTGATGATGTCACGGTGATGATGGCACGGTGAGGGTGATGATGTCATGGTGTGGGGGTGATGATGTCACAGTGCGGAGGTGACGATGTCATGGTGTGGGGTCTGTGATGATGTCAGGGTCAGTGCTCGTCCCAAAATATTCTCCACAAACCTCCGTGTTGACCCATCCTGTAGCTGGCTCTCGCCTCCATTGAATGTCAGGGTGTGTTTCACTACCTGGGTGTCAGGGGTCACGGGGAGAAGGCAGGAGAATGGAGTTGGGAGTGGAGAGATAGATCAGCCGTGATCCAATGGCGGAGTAGACTTGGGCCGACTGGCCTCATTCTGCTCCTTTCACTTGCGGCCCTATGATGTCCATCTATATTTCTCTGTGGCTCTCTGACCCTGACCAGTGGGGATGTGGCTGGGAGCAGTGGCTATGACGTTATTGTGCCATGCCTACACACAATCCCCAATTAGCCAATTCCTCAGAATTAAAGAACGTTCCTTTAGGAAGGAGGTGAGGAGGAATTTCTTTAGCCAGAGGGCGGTGAATCTGGAATTCTTTGCCACAGACGGCTGTGGAGGCCACAAGTCGGTGGATATATTTAAGGCAGAGATAGATAGATTCTTGATTAGTGCGGGTGTCAGGGGTTACGGGGAGAAGGCAGGAGAATGGGGTTAGTAGGGAGAGATAGATCAGCCATGATTGAATGGCGGAGTGGACTTGATGGGCCGAATGGCCTATTTCTGGTCCTATCACTGATGTCCTTATGACCTTAAGTGTACAGGAATATTTCAGTGAGCCCGCGTGACGCAAGAGGCACCAGGTTTTTTCGCGCCATTTTGCCACAGACTGCTCAATCAGCAGAATGTACCGCCCAGGACCTCGAGCGGCACAGCAGAGCAGCAGGCCCTTCAGCCCGCAATGTCCGCGCCGAATACGATGCCCCAGATCACCTCTTACCTCCCCGTCCTGCAGGCGATCCACATCCCTCTATTCCCCGCATAATCCAAAAACATCTTAAACTCCACGATCGAATCTGCCTCCACCACCGCTCCTGTTGCCGACGTTCCCACTCCCAAATAGGGGACAAAAGGTCAAAATACGGGACAAATTCCCCACGGCAATCCGTTGAGCGACTGGGCCGTGTCTGGGTGAATGATGAGTTGGGCCCGGGTGCTGGACTGCACACAAAGCCCAGCCGGCGGGCCAGCTGAGGAGTTTTGGCCCGGGGGCCGCGCGCAAAGTCCGGCGCCCCGTCCAACTCGTGAACCGATGATCGGCCGTGAGAAGGAGGGGTGGTGGTGGTGCCGGCGGTCAGCGAAGGTCCGAAGGTCGGACAGCTGGCCGGGCTGCCGACCGACCGACGGGGCCACGGGCGAGGCGCTGCTGCTGCTGCTGCTGCTGCTGCTGCTGCTGCACTCCATGGGCTGCACTACGTCGGGACGGGTGAGGCGGGGGCCGGACGACCCGACAGTCCCCTCGACCCGAGTAGTAGCGGTCAAATACGGGACAAGGGCGGTCCCGTACGGGACAAACCAATTTAGCCCAAATATACGGGATGACCCGGCTAATACGGGACAGTTGGCAACCCTAACCACCACCCCTGGCAGCGCATTCCAGGCACCCACCACCCTCTGTGTGTAAAAAAACAACTTGCCCCGCACATCACCTTTCGATTTATTAACGAATTAACGTCAGATTTAGGCGACTGATTGTCGGCCTGGGATGTCGCCAAGTTTCTGAGCACCTCTGCTTTGAAGGTCGCGATGAAGAAGTTTAATTGAAACATTATTTTCTTCAAAGCAGCCAGTGTTCTCTGGCCAAGAGTTAACTTCAGTCTGAAGGACAGCAGTCAGCTGACACTTGTTGTGGTGAATCGAAGGACAGGCATTCATCTTAAAATAAAGACAGGATGTGATCAATCAGCACTCTGTTTAATCCCCTGGATCGTTCAAATATTATCTCTCGTGTCAGTTCCGGAGGAGACAGAATATTGCTGCGTCTCTTAAGCAAAGCAGAGTCAAATATTGCTGTGTCTTGTCTGTCGCTGTCACTGGGAGTGTGTGGTGGGGCAGTGTAAGGGGCCACACACACAGTTTAAGAATAAGGGGTTGGCCATTTAGAACGGAGACGAGGAAACACTTTTTCTCACAGAGAGTTGTGAGTCTGTGGAATTCTCTGCCTCAGAGGGCGGTGGAGGCCGGTTCTCTGGATACTTTCAAGAGGGAGCTAGATAGGGCTCTTAAAGGTAGCGGAGTCAGGGGATATGGGGAGAAGGCAGGAACGGGGTACTGATTGGGGATGATCAGCCATGATCACATTGAATGGCGGTGCTGGCTCGAAGGGCCGAATGGCCTACTCCTGCACCTATTGTCTATTGTCTAACCGCCCCCATTCGGCCGGCCAGCTCTGGGACCAAGGGATGTAGACTTTAGAGATGAAGTGTAGAAACAGGCCCTTCGGCCCACCGAGTCCAATGGCGGTGCTGGCTCGAAGGGCTGAATGGCCTACTCCGGCACCTATTGTCTTTTGTCTTCAGACTGAGAAGTCAGGGGAGAGGGAGATACAGAGAGAAGGAAGTGTGTGGTGTGAGATACAGCGCGGAAACGTTCCCTTCGGCCCACGGAGATGGAACTTCACTCTGTGTCTACCCCGCGCTGTCCCTGGTGAAATATAACGTGCCCGTTTTTGACAACTCGGGCCATCCCTCAGTTAAATGGGCATGAAATGCTTTTTTAAACCAGCGAAGGTTTATATTTGATATTGATGACTTTCCCTCTGTGGATGTCGCTAAATAAAACCTTCCCGTCATGAAGCGGGTGTTATGAATCTTGCGGAGAGACACAGAGTGCTGGAGTAACTCAGCGGGCCAGGCAGCGTCTATGAATCTTGCAGCTGGAGTCAATTTGTATTTGTGGCGTTGTGTCACCGAACTATCCTTCATCCCTGTCACCATTCACTTCACGACACTTGATGCTTTCCACGATGAGGTTTCGCTCGTCTGCCTAACGAAGGCCCCAGTGTAGTTTGAAATCGGCACAAAGTGGCTTTACAGGAGGCTTCAGACTCGGGTTTTGGTCCCCTAATTTGAGGAAGGACATTCTTGCTATTGAGGGAGTGCAGCGTAGGTTCACCAGGTTAATTCCCGGGATGGCGGGACTGTCATATGCTCAGAGAGTGGAGCTGGGCTTGTACACTCTGGAGTTTAGAAGGATGAGAGGGTATCTCATTGAAACATATAAGATTATTGAGGGTTTGGACACGCTTGAGGCAGTAAACATGTCCCCGATGTTGGGGGAGTCCAGAACCAGGGGCCACACAGTTTAAGAATAAGGGGTAAGCCATTTAGAACAGAGACGAGGAAACACTTTTTCCTCACAGAGGGTTGTGAGTCTGTGGAATTCTCTGCCTCAGAGGGCGGTGGAGGCCGGTTCTCTGGATGCTTTCAAGAGAGAGCTAGATAGGGCTCTTAAAGATAGTGGAGTCAGGGGATATGGGGAGAAGGCAGGAACGGGGTACTGATTGGGGATGATCAGCCATGATCACATTGAATGGCGGTGCTGGCTCGAAGGGCTAAGTGGCCTACTCCTGCACCTATTGTCTATTGTCTATCCCAATTTACAGATTACTAAATTGTAGGAAGGAACTGCAGATGCTGGTTTAAACTGAAGATACACGCAAAATGCTGGAGTAACTCAGCGGGACAGGTAGCATCTGTGGGGAGAAGGAATGGATGACTTTTCCAGTCGAGACCCTTCTTCAGACTGTCTGAAGAAGGGTTTCGACCAGAAACGTCACCCATTCCTTCTCCCCACAGATGCTGCCTGCCCCGCTGAGTTACTCCAGCATTGTGTGTCCATCTACAGCTTACTAAATGGTTTTGAAGGGACTGTGCGAGAACATCTGCCGAGCTATAATTTAAAACAGACTTCCGCCAACCGCTCTCTTAAATGACAAAGAATATGTTTTGTTCACTTCTTTATTAATACTTTGATTTTGCATGTTTTCTGGGCATTTCAAAGCCTTGGTCTGACTCGAGATGATAGCAGTGGGAGCTAGTTCACCACACGAAACACGGGCCTAGCTTACCACTACTAATCCAGGGCCTAGTTTAGCTCCACAAACTCTGGGCCTCGTTTAGAACAGTAGATCCTTGTTCAGTAGATCCTTGGGCCTTGTTTAGTTTAGCTTAACTTTGTTTCGTTTAGATATGCTGCA
This sequence comes from Raja brachyura, assembly GCA_963514005.1. The sequence goes on from CAUPSL010001080.1 coordinate 6,829, forward strand.
TGGAATATAGGCCCTTCGGCCCACCGAGTCCGCATTGACCAGCGATCCCGCATATCAACACTATCCTGCGCGCACACACACACACACACACACACACACACACACACACACACACACACACACACACACACACACACACACACACACACACACACACACACACACACACACACACACACACACACACACACACACATATATATCAGGGACAATTTTTACTCTTACACCAAGCCAATTATCCTGCAAACCTGCAGGTCTTTGGAGCGTGGGAGGAAACCGAAGATCTCGGAGAAATTCCACACAGGTCACGGGGAGAATGTACAGACAAGCACCCGCAGTCGGGATGGAACCCGGGTCTCTGGTACTGAAAGCACAGCAACTCTATCCTGGGCTCAGCTTAGCACTACTAATCCAGAGCCTAATTTAGAGGGCCCACTTCAACTGTTCAGCTGCAAATCCTTTGACCATTTTCAGCATTATATATGTGTCGGAAAAACCTGCAGATGATGGTTTAAATTGAAGATACAGCAGCCACAAAATGCTGGAGTAACTCAGCGGGACAGGCAGCGTCTCTGGAGAGAAGGAACGGGTGACATTTCGGGTTGTGACATTTTTTCAGACTGATTTCTGCATTATATATCCCGGGCCTAAATCAGTATTGCCTAATCCTGGGCTGAGTATAACAATATAATCCTGGGGCTAATTTACCGTGACAAATAGAGTGATACAGTGTGGAAACAGGCCCTTCGGCCCAACCTGCCCACACCGGCCAACATGTCCCAGCTACACTAGTCCCACATGCCTGCGCTTGGCCCATATCCCTCCAAACCTGTCCTATCCATGTACCTGTGTTAAAGAAGGAACTGCAGATGCTGGAGAATCGAGGGTTACACAAAAAGCTGGAGAAACTCAGCGGGTGCAGCAGCATCTAAGGAGCGAAGGAGATAGGCGACGTTTGAAGAAGGGTCTCGACCCGAAACGTCGCCTATCTCCTTCGCTCCTTAGATGCTGCTGCACCCCGCTGAGTTTCTCCAGCTTTTTGTGTAACCCCCCTATCCATGTACCTGTCTAACTGTTTCTTAAACGTTGGGATAGTCCCAGCCTCAACTACCTCCTCTGGCAGCTCGTTCCATACACCCACCACCCTCTGTGTGAAAACGTTGCCCCTCAGATTCCTGTTGAATCTTTTCCCCTTCACCTTGAACCTGAGTCCTCTGGCCAAGGAGATAGACCTTGCATGTTTAATCGATAATGTTTATATATGTGTATATATATATATATATATATACATTATAAATTAAACAAGATACCGGAGCAAAAGGAGGCTACAGATTTGTGGTTATTGAGTCGAGCTACTACTCGTGGATAAAAGCTGTTGTTATGTCTGTCTGGGGCAGCTTTGACAGTCTTGATGTGGCCAGATGTGCTTATGAATTAGGCCCAAAATAATGTTGTGAATGGCCCAGGGTGGTAATGGCGATTGCATCTCTCTCTAGATGCAATGAAACGACAGTAAAATGCCAACGGTATAAGTAACGATGTCTTCTTTTGTCCTCTCTCTCTCTCTCTCTCTCTCCCCTCTCATCCATCCTGCGGGAAAATCCAGTCACGTTCCAACGGGTTGATGGAGGAATAATGAGCAATGGAAGGTAAGCTGAGGAAAGGAGGAGGACCGTGCATGTTTGTAGAGGAATGGAGTCAAGTTGCATGGAGACGGGCCCACCATGCCATCTGCACGATATGATACGGCACGATAGAACTTCATTGATCCCAGGAGGGGAATTGATTTGCCAACAGTCATAAAAACACCAAAAACATTAAATTAAAGTGAAAGGATTGGGGGGGTGTGCAGAGATTGGTGGAGGGGGTCAGTCTTAGTGGACCCCACGACAAAATGGGGAGGAGTTGTACAGTTTGATAGCCACAGGGAAGAAGGATCTCCTGTGACGTTCTGTGCTGCATCTTGGTGTGACCAGTCTGTTGCTGAAGGTGCTCCTCAGGTTGACCAGTGCGTCATGGAGGGGGTGAGCTGTATTGTCCAGGATGCTCCGTAGTTTGAGGAGCGGACATCCTCCCCTCCATGACCACCTTCCCTCCAAGACCAACCTCCCCTCCAAGACCAACCTCCCCTCCAAGACCAACCTCCCCTCCAAGACCAACCTCCCCTCCAAGACCAACCTCCCCTCCAAGACCAACCTCCCCTCCATGACCAACCTCCCCTCCAAGACCAACCTCCCCTCCAAGACCAACCTCCCCTCCAAGACCAACCTCCCCTCCAAGACCAACCTCCCCTCCAAGACCAACCTCCCCTCCATGACCAACTCCCCTCCATGACCAACCGTCCTCCAAGACCAACCTCCCCTCCATGACCAACTCCCCTCCATGACCAACTCCCCTCCATGACCAACTCCCCTCCATGACCAACTCCCCTCCATGACCAACTCCCCTCCATGACCAACTCCCCTCCATGACCAACCTCCCCTCCAAGACCAACCTCCCCTCCAAGACCAACCTCCCCTCCAAGACCAACCTCCCCTCCAAGACCAACTCCCCTCCATGACCAACTCCCCTCCATGACCAACTCCCCTCCATGACCAACCTCCCCTCCAAGACCAATCTCCCCTCCAAGACCAACCGTCCTCCAAGACCAACTCCCCTCCATGACCAACCTCCCCTCCATGACCAACCTCCCCTCCATGACCAACCTCCCCTCCATGACCAACCTCCCCTCCATGACCAACCTCCCCTCCAAGACCAACCTCCCCTCCATGACCAACCTCCCCTCCATGACCAACCTCCCCTCCAAGACCAACCTCCCCTCCATGACCAACCTCCCCTCCATGACCAACCTCCCCTCCATGACCAACCTCCCCTCCATGACCAACCTCCCCTCCATGACCAACCTCCCCTCCATGACCAACCTCCCCTCCATGACCAACCTCCCCTCCAAGACCAACCTCCCCTCCAAGACCAACTCCCCTCCAAGACCAACCTCCCCTCCAAGACCAACCTCCCCTCCAAGACCAACCTCCCCTCCATGACCAACCTCCCCTCCAAGACCAACCTCCCCTCCAAGACCAACCTCCCCTCCAAGACCAACCTCCCCTCCATGACCAACCTCCCCTCCATGACCAACCTCCCCTCCATGACCAACCTCCCCTCCATGACCAACCTCCCCTCCAAGACCAACCTCCCCTCCAAGACCACCTCCCCTCCAAGACCACCTCCCCTCCAAGACCAACCTCCCCTCCATGACCAACCTCCCCTCCATGGCCAACCTCCCCTCCAAGACCCTCCCCTCCATGACCAACCTCCCCTCCAAGACCAACCTCCCCTCCAAGACCAACCTCCCCTCCAAGACCAACCTCCCCTCCAAGACCAACCTCCCCTCCAAGACCAACCTCCCCTCCATGACCAACCTCCCCTCCATGACCAACCTCCCCTCCATGACCAACCTCCCCTCCATGACCAACCTCCCCTCCAAGACCAACCTCCCCTCCAAGACCAACTCCCCTCCAAGACCAACCTCCCCTCCAAGACCAACCTCCCCTCCAAGACCAACCTCCCCTCCAAGACCAACCTCCCCTCCAAGACCAACCTCCCCTCCAAGACCAACCTCCCCTCCATGACCAACCTCCCCTCCATGACCAACCTCCCCTCCATGACCAACCTCCCCTCCAAGACCAACCTCCCCTCCAAGACCAACCTCCCCTCCAAGACCACCTCCCCTCCAAGACCACCTCCCCTCCAAGACCAACCTCCCTCCATGACCACCTCCCCTCCATGACCAACCTCCCCTCCATGACCAACTCCCCTCCAAGACCACCTCCCCTCCAAGACCACCTCCCCTCCAAGACCACCTCCCCTCCAAGACCACCTCCCCTCCAAGACCACCTCCCCTCCAAGACCACCTCCCCTCCAAGACCACCTCCCCTCCAAGACCACCTCCCCTCCAAGACCAACCTCCCCTCCAAGACCACCTCCCCTCCAAGACCACCTCCCCTCCAAGACCACCTCCCCTCCAAGACCACCTCCCCTCCAAGACCACCTCCCCTCCATGACCACCTCCCCTCCATGACCAACCTCCCCTCCAAGACCAACCTCCCCTCCAAGACCAACCTCCCCTCCAAGACCAACCTCCCCTCCAAGACCAACCTCCCCTCCAAGACCAACCTCCCCTCCAAGACCAACCTCCCCTCCAAGACCAACCTCCCCTCCAAGACCAACCTCCCCTCCAAGACCAACCTCCCCTCCAAGACCAACCTCCCCTCCATGACCAACCTCCCCTCCAAGACCACCCTCCCCTCCATGACCAACCTCCCCTCCATGACCAACTCCCCTCCAAGACCACCTCCCCTCCAAGACCACCTCCCCTCCAAGACCACCTCCCCTCCAAGACCACCTCCCCTCCAAGACCACCTCCCCTCCAAGACCACCTCCCCTCCAAGACCACCTCCCCTCCAAGACCACCTCCCCTCCAAGACCACCTCCCCTCCAAGACCACCTCCCCTCCAAGACCACCTCCCCTCCAAGACCACCTCCCCTCCAAGACCACCTCCCCTCCATGACCACCTCCCCTCCATGACCAACCTCCCCTCCAAGACCAACCTCCCCTCCAAGACCAACCTCCCCTCCAAGACCAACCTCCCCTCCAAGACCAACCTCCCCTCTAAGACCAACCTCCCCTCCAAGACCAACCTCCCCTCCAAGACCAACCTCCCCTCCATGACCAACCTCCCCTCCAAGACCACCCTCCCCTCCATGACCAACCTCCCCTCCAAGACCACCTCCCCTCCAAGACCAACCTCCCCTCCAAGACCACGAGTTCCCAACGGCGCCTGTTTGGCCCATATGATTCTCATGAAGCACTCAAACATTTAATGACTTCATAGGATACTGAACCTAAACACCCATGGAAAAAAACAAGAGACAAAGTGCTGGAGTAACTCAGATGGGTCAACCGGCATCTCTGGAGAACATGGTCACAAGGTCATAAGGAATATAGGAGCAGAATTAGGCCATTCGGCCCATCAAGTTTACTCCGCCATTCAATCATGGCTGATCTATCTCTCCCTCCTGACCCCATTCTCCTGCCCTCTCCCCATAACCTCTGTAACCCGTACTAATCAATAATCTATCTATCTCGTAAAAATATCCACTGTGGCCTCCACAGCCGTCTGTGGCAAAGAATTCCACAGAATCACTGTAAATTGCTCTAAGTTTCCCCCAAGTCTAGTGTCAGTCAAAAATCACCGAGTCAAGCACTTATTTTGACAAAACACAATTACAGTTGCCACTACTGTGCCTATCCCACCGCGGGTTCGATCCTCGTATCTGCCTGATCAAGCCCTCTAGGCCTGGCTCAAACAGAGATGCTCCAGAAGGTCACACAGTCCCAAGCGCTCTCCCAGAAGATCGACACCAGACCTCGTGGCAGCGGACTTTTATAGGTCCCCGGACCTCGAGGGGCCGAACCACATGGGGGTGGTCTGTTTACAATCCAATCACAGATATCGATTAACCCCATATGTGACAGACATTTCCCTAACCCATAATACAGTGGCTAATACACTGTTTCACACAGTGTTTCTCAGAGGAAACGAACCTCACAATATTTGCCCTGATATGCAAGAAAACCAGACAAGGCTCAATACTTAATAGAAACATAGACAGTAGGTGCAGGAGTAGGCCATTCGGCCCTTCGAGCCTGCACCGCCATTCAATGTGATCATGGCTGATCATCCAACACAGTATCCCGTACCTGCCTTCTCTCCATACCCCCTGGTCCCTTTAGCCACAAGGGCCACATCTAACTCCCTCTTAAATATAGCCAATGAACTGGCCTCAGCTACCCTCTGTGGCAGAGAGTTCCAGAGACCCACCACTCTCTGTGTGAAAAAAGTCCTTCTCATCTCGGTCCTAAAGGATTTCCCCCTTATCCTTAAGCTGTGACCCCTTGTCCTGGACCTTCCCAACATCGGGAACAATCTTCCTGCATCTAGCCTGTCCAACCCCTTAAGAATTTTGTAAGTTTCTATAAGATCCCCTCTCAATCTCCTAAATTCTAGAGAGTATAAACCGAGTCTATGCAGCCTTTGTTCATAAGACAGTCCTCACGTCCCAGGAATCAGTCTGGCGAGCCTTCTCTGCACTCCCTCTATGGCAATAATGTCCTTCCTCAGATTTGGAGACCAGAACTGTACGCAATACTCCAGGTGTGGTCTCACCAAGACCCTATACAACTGAAGTAGAACCTCCCTGCTCCTATACTCAAATCCTTTTGCTATGAAAGCTAACATAATCCAATCAACATCTAGCAAAGTAAAGCTTTGCAACATTATTTACAATGTGTATGTCTGGTTTGCATTCATCCAATCCATTCTATGCATTTTGCACCTAATTGTCAGGGTCTGCAGATGTTCCCATTCTCTTCCTGCAGCTCTAGACAAAGTCTAGACAAACTGGCACTATTCTGCAGCCTGTCCCATCTCTACAGAGAGCACTTTCAAATTGACCAAATGGCCCAGCAGCCCAGAAGCCTTTACTCAATGTTAGGGTCCTGGCCTCTCCAATTTGACCAGGATTAACATCACCACCCTCTCACTAAAGACATTTCTCCTCGTGTCCTTCCTAAAAGAATGTCCTTTAAGTCAGGTGACGTTTTTAGACAATAGGTGCAGGAGGAGGCCATTCGGCCCTTCGAGCCAGCACCGCCATTCAATGAGATCATGGCTGATCATCCACAATCAGTACCCCGTTCCTGCCTTCTCCCCACATCGAGGTGATAAGATAAGGTCGGTAGTTGTCGAGCCCCCTTCTCACTCTCTCTCCTTACGATGCTGTCGCTTTGTCTCTGCGACATGGCGTAGTTCAGTTTTCGTGACGCGCAGCTCCTTCCCGCACGGATTTCCTCCAGGAGCGCCTGTCCAGTGCAACGTGCTCCCAGTCGCTCGATGGGATGCGGAATTTCTTCAGGCTGCTCTTGACGTTGTCCTTGAAGCGTGTCCTCCGATAAGATCACACGTGATGAGGAGCAGAAATAGGCCATTGGGCCCTACTCTGCCGTTCAATCACGCTCCCTCATGACTCCCATTCTCCTGCCTTCTCCCCGTAACCCTTGACACCCGCACTAAACGAGATGTGGAGCGGAGCAGAAAGGACCGCAGAAACTTCCCTGCCACTGATGCTGAGTGAGGCGGCTAATGCTTGTTGGATCGAGGCCCAGACACAGATTGTGGGCCAAGCACGTCGTATGTTTAATTCCTTCCATATGTCAGGAAGAGAAGGAGCAAACAAAGATAGAACGAGGCGAGCTGCGTTTGCAGATAGATGTCGGCTGCATAAATTGGACATTAGTTAAGGTGGATGCCCGAATCTGCCTCCTCTCATTGGCTTCTTCCAAATTGCTTTGAATCCCCTAATTGTGCTTAATCGATCTCGGGGTAAATGACTCCTGGATGATGGATTGGCGGAGGTGTGTCACCTGGCACAGTCGTTCCGTGGGGCCAGGCATGTCAGAATAATGTAGTGTGCGCAGGGGAGCGGCTTAAAGATGCGTCTGGGGTGTCTGTTCCAACATGGTGCACCAGTAGAGCTGTGGAGACCCAGCCCGGAAACAGGACCTCCCTCCGGCCCACCCAGCCCGCGCAGACCAGCGATCACCCCACACACTTAACACTATCCTACACATGCGCGTACACGCACGCACACTTACACATACATACATACACACGCCCGTGCACGCGCACAAACACGCACACATGCACACGCACACAAACACACGCGCACACACACACACACGTGCACGCACATGCGCACACACACACATACACGCATGCACACACACACGCACACACACATACACACATGCATGCACACACACATGCACATACATGCACACACACACATATACAGACACACATATACACACACGCGTGCACACACACGTGCACACACACTCACACACACACACGCGCGTACACGCACGTACACACACGCGCGTACGCGCGCGCACACACGCGCGTACACACACACGCACACACGACAATTTTACATTTATACCAAAGCCAATTAACCTACAAACCGGTGGTGAGTGGGAGGAAACCTAAGATCTCAGAGGAAACCTACGCAGGTCACGGGGAGAACGTGCAAACTCCGTACAGACAGCACCCGTGGTCGGGATCAAACCCGAGTCTCCAGTGAGGCAGCAACTCTACCGCTGCGCCACCGTGCCATATAAAGTAGGGCAAAACTGGGGACAATAGACAATAGGTGCAGGAGTAGGCCATTCGGCCCTTCAATCACATTCAATGTGATCATGGCTGATCATCCCCAATCAGTACCCCGTTCCTGCCTTCTCCCCATATCCCCTGACCCCGCTATCTTTAAGAGCCCTATCTAGCTCTCTCACGAAAGTATCCAGAGATCCGGCCTCCACCGCCCTCTGAGGCAGAGAATTCCACAGACTCACAACTCTCTGTGAGAAAAAGTGTTTCCTCGTCTCCGTTCTAAATGGCTTACCCCTTATTCTTAAACTGTGTGGCCCCTGGTTCTGGACTCCCCCAACACCGGGAACATGTTTCCTGCCTCTAGCGTGTCCAAACCCTTAATAATTTTACATGTTTCAATAAGATGGGATAGTCCCAGCCTCAACCTCCTCCTCCGGCAGCTCGTTCTACACACCCACCGCCCTTTGTGTGAAAACATATTTTCTATGTTTCTATGTTTCTCTCTTCCTTGTATGTCAATACTTGGCCATTAAACGTATGAATTAATTAATTCTCTCTCTCTCTGTCTCCACTCTTGCAGCAGACCGGGCCTGCTGAACCCTGGCGATTCCAACTACCTGTGGCTAGCCGACTCGTGGCCCACCACCAGCTTGCCCGTCAACGGGAGCAGCAACGGGCCCGGTGACCTGGGAGGCGCGGGCAACTTTGGCCGTGCCGGTGAGTGGTGGCGCCGGGCGCTGGGCGCCAGGGTGGGTGGGCGTCTGTGTCTCCGGGTGGGGGGGAATGCGAAGGACACTGGCTAGGAGGGATGGGAATGTCGGGATTCCATCCCAGAGCAAAAGTATTGGGGATCTTGAGCAGTGACGCAGGTTCGTTTCAGTTAGGTATAGTTTAGTTTCAGTTTACTTCAGCTGAGCTGAGCTTGGGTAGACAGAAATGCTGGAGAAACTCAGCGGGTGTGGCAGCATCCACGGAGCGAAGGAAATCAGCAAAACCCTTATTCGTCTGAAGAAGGGTCTCGACCCGAAACGTCGCCTATCTCCTTCACTCCTTAGATGCTGCTGCACCCGCTGAGTTTCTCCAGCTTTTTGTGTAACCCCCTTATTCAGACTGAGCTTCGGTTCAAGGTGAAGGGGAAAAGATTTAATAGGAATCTGAGGGGTAACTTTTCCACACAAAGGGTGGTGGGTGTATGGAACGAGCTGCCGGAGGAGGTAGTTGAGGCTGGGACTATCCCAACGTTTAAGAAACAGTTGGACAGGTACATGGATAGGACAGATTTGGAGGGAGATGGGCCAAAAGCAGGCAGGTTGGACTAGTGTAGCTGGGGCAAGTCGGGCCGAAGGGCCTGAAACGCCCGGAGAAAACCCACGCAGGTCACGGGGAGAACGTGCAAACTCCGTATGGACAGCACCCGTAGTCAGGATTGAACCCAGTTCACATATGTTCATGTTCATAAGTGATAGGAGCAGAACCAGGCCATTCGGCCCGTCAAGTCTACTCTGCCATTCAATCATGTCTGATCTATCTCTCCCTCCTAACCCCATTCTCCTGCCTTCTCCCCATAACCCCTGACACCCGCACTAATCAAGATTCTATCTATCTCCGCCTTAAAAATATCCACTGACTTGTGGCCTCCACAGCCGCCTTGTGCAAACTCCGTACAGACAGCACCCGTAGTCGGGATCGAACCCGGGTCTCTGGCGCTGTGAGGCAGCAACTCTACCGCAGCGCCACTGTGCCACCTTCATGTATCATGCATGGCCTTTCCGCTGACTGGATAGCACGCAACGCAACAGCTTTTCACTGTACCTCGGTACACGTGACGATAAACGGAATCAAACTAGAAATTCCACAACACGGGAACGCTGGTGTTTGTGGTGGGGATTAAATACTGGATCGTTCAAGAGGCCAGAATTGGAGGAAACATAGAAACATAGTCAATAGGTGCAGGAGTAGGCCACTCGGCCCTTCGAGCCAGCAACGCCATTCAATGTGATCATGGCTGATCATCCCCAATCATCAGGGAACGTTTTTCCTGCATGTAATCCTCTAAGAATTCTTTTTTTTTGTCTTTTTAAATATATATTTTTATTAGAGTAGGTAAGCAGTGAATTATCAAACACATATTATGGTAGCAATATTTCGTGCGCAACAATCGTACATTATTAATATTATCAAATGAATCATTTTGTCTCTAATAATTTTTGTTTTATAAAGAGAGAGAAAAACAGAAAGAAAAATAAAGTAAAAATCAAAAAGAAATCGTAAAGAACGGACTAATTTACCATTAATTCATCATTGGAGATAAGATCGAGGAATATAGAATATAACTTTTCATCTAATCCCGAGTCCACGTTTCAGTTCGGGTTCCCTGCCGAACCGATCTACCCCTTTAAATAATCAATGAAAGAAGACCATATTCTAACGAAGACTTCTTATTTGTCCATTAGGGCAAATCTAATTCTTTCCAGGTGTAGGGTCTCCGACATTTCCGTAATCCACATTTTAATTGTGGGGGTTATAGGGCCTTTCCAAAATGTTAATATTCATTTCTTCCCAATTATTATACTGTAATCTAGGAAATTTCTTTGACTTGTTGTAAGTGTTAAACTTTGTTCTGATTAAGAATTCTATGTGTTTCTACAAGATCCCCTCTCATCCTTCTGAGTTCCAGTGAATACAAGTCCAGCCGACCCTCCCATTCCTTCATCAGAGGGGATACTGCGATCTCAGAGGGTTAGTGGGAGCTAGGCTCGCCGACGTTCCCACTCCCAAATACGGGACAAGAGGTCAAAATACGGGACCAAATTCCCCACGGCAATCCGTTGAGCGACTGGGCCGTGTCTGGGTGAATGATGAGTTGGGCCCGGGTGCTGGACTGCACACAAAGCCCAGCCGGCGGGCCAGCTGAGGAGTTTTGGCCCGGGGGCCGCGCGCAAAGTCCGGCGCCCCGTCCAACTCGTGAACCGATGATCGGCCGTGAGAAGGAGGGGTGGTGGTGGTGCCGGCGGTCAGCGAAGGTCCGAAGGTCGGACAGCTGGCCGGGCTGCCGACCGACCGACGGGGCCACGGGCGAGGCGCTGCTGCTGCTGCTGCACTCCATGGGCTGCACTACGTCGGGACGGGTGAGGCGGGGGCCGGACGCGGCGCTCCGACCCGACAGTCCCCTCGACCCGAGTAGTAGCGGTCAAATACGGGACAAGGGCGGTCCCGTACGGGACAAACCAATTTAGCCCAAATATACGGGATGTCCAGGCTAATACGGGACAGTTGGTAACCCTAGTGAGCGAGCTGGAGCAGAAGACCTAGAATGTTCGCAGGAGTTTGAGGCCTATAAATGGCGGCCAGGTGCTGGGCGTCCGTCCGCTGGGTAATTCCAGCTATTCTTCAGTGCGGTGTGTATATGTAAAGGGTGGATTTAGTCAGTGGATCGTGAAGGACATTCAGCACATCACAGATGGAGACCATATATCATCTTCCCTCCACTGGCTCTGATGCTGCATCTGTTCACAAACACTACACACTGGGTGACATCTTTATTCTGCATGTCAGGTGTGGCACACACAGATCACTGACTCATTGTCTCTCCCTCTCTCCCTCCCTCTCTCTCCCTCCCTCTCTCTCTCTCTCTCTCCCCCTCTCTCCCCCTCTCTCCCCCTCTCTCCCCCTCTCTCCCCCTCTCTCCCCCTCTCTCCCCCCTCTCTCCCCCTCTCTCCCCCTCTCTCCCCCTCTCTCCCCCTCTCTCCCCCTCTCTCCCCCTCTCTCCCTCTCCCCCTCTCCCTCTCTCTCCCTCTCTCTCTCCCCCTCTCTCCCCCTCTCCCCCTCTCCCCCACCTTCTCTCCCTCTCCCCCTCTCCCCCTCTCTCCCCCTCTCCCCCTCTCTCCCCCTCTCCCCCTCTCGCCCTCTCCCACCCTCTCCCCCTCTCGCCCTCTCTCCCCCACCCTCCCCCTCTCACCCTGCGCCCCCACAGGTCAGGGTGACAAGTCAGCCACCATGCTGTCGGACAGCGCGATCTACAGCAGCATTGATGTCACCACCAAGGCCAGCTTCAACAGCCCTGGCCCTCTGACCCAGGCCAGTCCCTATGCCACCACCCAGATCCTCCACTCCAGCAGCATCCAGGAGCTGGCCGTCGACCTGCCCGACCCCCAGTGGAAGGCTTCCATCCAACAGAAGTCCGACTCGCTGGGCTGTGGCTACTCGCAGCCCGACCAGGGCAAGTTCAACAACGGTGAGTGGGAGGGTAAGTCCGCGCACACCACCTGTGCCTCCATTTCATTGATTCAGGAGAAGGCTCCAGTTGTATCTCAGGTCAGTAGTGTCAGCATGGTGGCCCCGAGTCTTCGACATCCTTCCTGTTAGGGATCTGCACACCTGGAATTCTGGAGTTTCCATTTGGGAACATTAGCTGGTGTTTACACCAGTCTGCAAGCTTCCACATCATGTATGCGATTGAGGGGGTCCTTGTACATCAGTCTATGAAAGTAAGCATGCAGGTACAGCAGGTAGTGAAGAAATCGAATATAGGAGCAAAGAGGTCCTTCTGCAGTTGTACAGAGCCCTAGTGAGACCGCACCTGGAGTATTGTGTGCAGTTTTGGTCCCCTAATTTGAGGAAGGACATTCTTGCTATTGAGGGAGTGCAGCGTAGGTTCACCAGGTTAATTCCCGGGATGGCGGGACTGTCATATGCTGAGAGAATGGAGCAGCTGGGCTTGTACACTCTGGAGTTTAGAAGGATGAGAGGGGATCTTATTGAAACATATAAGATTGTTAAGGGTTACACAAAAAGCTGGAGAAACTCAGCGGGTGCAGCAGCATCTAAGGAGCGAAGGAGATAGGCGACATTTCGGGTCAAGACCCTTCTTCAGACTGGTTATTAAGGGCGTGGACACGCTAGAGGCAGGAAACATGTTCCCGATGTTGGGGGGAGTCCAGAACCAGGGGCCACACAGTTTAAGAATAAGGGGTAAGCCATTTAGAACGGAGACAAGGAAACACTTTTTCTCACAGAGAGTGATGAGTCTGTGGAATTCTCTGCCTCAGAGGGCGGTGGAGGCCGGTTCTCTGGATGTTTTCAAGAGAGAGCTAGATAGGGCTCTTAAAGATAGCGGAGTCAGGGGATATGGGGAGAAGGCAGGAACGGGGTACTGATTGGGGATGATCAGCCATGATCACATTGAATGGCCCAAACCGTCGCCTATTCCTTCGCTCCATAGACGCTGCCTCACCCGCTGAGTTTCTCCAGCATTTTTGTCTACCTTCGATTATCCAGCATCTGCAGTTCCTTCTTAAACAGAAACATTTAAGAGACAGTTACATGGATAAGAAACGTTAGAGGGATATAGGGGCAGAACGCAGGCAGGCTCTTTGGAGCGTGGAAGGTTAAGGGGGGACTTGATTGAGGTCTTTAAAATGATGAAAGGGATAGACAGAGTTGACGTGGATAAGCTTTTCCCATTGAGGGTAGGGAAGATTCAAACAAGAGGGCATGACATGAGAATTAAGGGACAGAAGTTTAGGGGTAACATGAGGGGGAACTTCTTTACTCAGAGAGTGGTGGCTGTGTGGAATGATCTTCCAGCAGAAGTGGTGGAGGCAGGATCGATTTTAACATTTAAAAGTAAAGTGGATAGGTATATGGACGGGAAGGGAATGGAGGGGTATGGTCTGAGTGCAGGTAGATGGGACGGGGAAAATAAATGGTCGGCACGGACTGGAAGGGCCGAGATGGCCTGTTTCCGTGCTGTAATTGTTATATGGTTATAGGTAAGACCCATGTGTAGGAAGGAATTGCAGATGCTGGTTTTTACCGAAGATAGACACAAAATAAGAGAGTAACTCAGCGGGTCAGGCAGCATCTCACCGGGGAAAATAAATAGGCGGCGTTTCGGGTTGAGGTCCTTCTTCGAAACGAAGAGTTCTGATCCGCATCGTCAACCATTCCTTTGCTCCAGGGATGTTGCCTGACCCGTTGAGTTACTCCAGGTAGGACTAGTGTTGATTTTGGCCAGCATGGATGAGTTGGGCTGAAGGGCCTGTCACCATGCTGTGGGCTGCATGACCACGACATAGTGGATCTGGAAGAGGTATAGAGAATGAGGAAGGGATTGGTTGATGAAGCTTTTGAGGGCTTTGAAAACAAGTTCGAGAATGTTTGAGGGAAGGAATTGCAGACGCTGGTTTAAACCGAAGATAAGACACAAAGTGCTGGAGTAACTCAGCGGGACGGGCAGCATCTCTGGAGAGACAGAATGGGTGACCTTTCATAGAAACATAGAAACATAGAAAATAGGTGCAGGAGGAGGCCATTCGGCCCTTCGAGCCAGCACCACCATTCAATGTGATCATGGCTGATCATCCCCAATCAATAACCCGTGTCTGCCTTCTCCCCATATCCCTAGACTCCACCAGCCCCTGGAGCTCTATCTAACTCTCTGTTAAATCCATCCAGTGACTTGGCCTCCACTGCCCTCTGTGCCAGGGAATTTCGGGCCATGAAGGATCATCCATGGGTGGCAAGGCTCTCGACCCGAAACGTCACCCAATCCTTCTCTCCAGAGATGCCGCCACATGTCCCGCTGAGTTACTCCAGCATCTTGTGTCTTATCTCCGTTGAGAAGGTTTAATTTGGGTTGAGGTCTCGGTGATGATGAAGTAATGTGCGGAACAGACAAATGGGTTGAGGGTGGCGATGAGATACAGGAAGAACATTCCAAGGGGGAG
>CAUPSL010001081.1:0-32500 GCA_963514005.1 Raja brachyura
TTCACACAGGAATTCAAAATATAACGTTTTTAAATCTCACTTCGTCATGACATTATAGGCCAAATGGAAGGAATTTAAAGTTTAATTCCCATCAATAAATCCGGAAACATCCACTCTCCAGAAAATCAAAACCATTGTTTTTGCACGATACCTGACTAAAACTGGACATTTAGTGTGAAAATATTGATCATGGATAGACAATAACACAAAATATAGATAACTCAGATGCTCCTATGATGTGATTGTTCAAATAAATAATATATTTGATTATCTTGATACTGGATGGTTCTGAAATGTGATCGATTGCAATTTTGCCGTTGCCGTAAATAAGTCCATATCGGCAGGCATTTTTCACATCATAGAATTAAAATAAAGCCACAACATAAAGCAAAATAATATGTAAAATATACGACATACATTTTGTTTTGTACTGATATTGCCATCCATGACATTTAAGGTGTTGAAGGCTTTTTTAGTCGCGTTCATATTTAAACCAACGACACAAACAGTTAGCAATTATTTTTGTATACGGCGAGCGTAAGCGTGAACGATTTTTCTTCATCAGCTAGCCTCTCTGACAATCAATGGTAACATGCATTGTGATGCAGCCCCAAATCCCCCCCCCCCCCCCAAACCTCCGGAATCGCCCGCACGAGCAATGTCATATCTACAGAGACGCTGATGGTCGGATTTGTAACCTCGCTACAGACAATGACTTTAGAAGAAGATATTTAAGCCGGTACAGCGAGGGTGGGGGACACGTGGAGAGATTGGGAATGCAGCGGTGACTTCAAATAAGAACAATCATTATTATTTCCACTGGGTTGTAAGCTGCGGATCTCAGCGAGGAAGCAGCACCTCAGGAGGGAATGAACAGGCGGCGCTTCACATGTCAACCTCCATTCCCCACCCAAGTGCTGCCTGAGCCGCCAAGTTCCTCCAGGACCTTGTGCTTTGCTCAAGATTGAGAAACTGCAGATTCGTGTGCTTACATAAGTGCGCCGATCAGCAAACGCCGGCATCACCAGAGTCAACAAGACTGAACACCATGAGTAGAATTGAATGGCGACTTACCGGGAACACCAATCGCTGCCAGAACGGGGTAGTAAATGGCCATAATTTGATCCAATATCCAACTTCCCATTTTTCGCAAAAGTTACGATTCAACTCTTGATGTATCACAGCAGCCCAGTGCCGAACTAGTGATGAATTCTCTACACTTCTCTTAATATAGAGGACAGATGGCCCGAGCGACACCATTCTCATGATCATTGATTGTGGTTAGAGTTTATGAAAAAAACAAGTTGCGTCAAAAGATCCCAGGATAATACATCTATCGGGATCAGCAATTTACAATAGCACGTTAAACATGAGCGTGCCATTTAAAAAATACAGAGAGAGAGAGAGCATTGGGTGAAAGTTTCAATGGTTACTTCTGCGAAAAAGCAAACTATCCACAGTGAAGGCAGATTATTATCTGAATGGGTGTTCCGATTAGGAAAGGCGAAGGTGTTCGAAGACGTTGGTGTCCTTGTGTATCGGTCACTGCCCTTCGAACCAGCACCACCATTCAATGTGATCATGGCTGATCATCCACAATCAGTACCCAGTTCCTGCCTTGGAAAGCAAATAGCATGTTGCCTTCAGAGCGAGTTGATTTGAGTATAGGTGCAAGGGGTATCTACTGCAGTTGTACAGGGCCCTGGACGCATGGACTATTGTGTGCCGTCTTGGTCTCCCAATTTGAGGAAGGACATTATTGCTATTGAGGGAGTGCAGCGCGGGTTCTGTAGGCTAATTCTCAGGATGGCGCGACTGACATATGATGGAAGAATCGATCGATTGGGCTTTCGTTCACTGGAATTTAGAAGTATGAGAGGGGATCTTACAGAAACATCTAAAATTCTTAAGGGATTGGACCGGCTAATGCAGGCAAAATGTTTCCGATTTTGGGGGGAGTCCAAAACCAAGGGTCACAGAATAAAAATACGGTTACGCCTTTTAGGACTGAGCCTCTCGGAAAAGGTTTTTCACCCAGAACTGTGCGAATCTGTGGAATTCTCTGCCACAGTAGGCAGTGAAGGTCAATTCATTCTATTTATTTGGAGTGTTTGACGAGGCTCTGAAGGATGACGGAATCAAGGGAAAAGCAGAAACGGGGCAGTGATTTTGGGTGATCAGACACTATCAAGTTGAATGGCTTGAATGGTCAAATGGCCGATTCCTGCACCTATTTTCTATGCTTCTCTGTTTCTAAGAGGACTCATGGAGGGCACTGGCGGGTTTATACTGGAATATCTGGTCTGTATCCCGCACAGGCCAGGGGCATCTATCAACGTTGCAGCGAATAAAGCTGATGTTGACATTTAGAGTCCAGAGTCAATAGTCAATAGTGTTTTATTGTCAGACGTCTCAGTTAGAACAATGAAAAACGTACTTGCAGCAGCACAACATAATATGTAAACATAGTCCACGTAAACAATATAATATAGGAGGGAGCAATAATACTATATCAGTGTGCGTGAAAAACACATACTCACAAATATACATATATATAGATCACGATATAGATATGTATAGTGTGTGAATACATTCCTACTCACAGGGCATAAACAGCCGTTCGAAGTTAATACTTATGTAGGTGGACTGTGCCTAACAGATTTCCCGCTTGCCAAATATTTAATTCCCCGACCCATTCCCACAGTGACTTTTCTGTTCTGGGTCTCCTCCATTGTCAGAGTGAGGACAAACGAAAATTGGAGGAACAGAACCTCATATTTCACTTGGAAAGATTGCAAGCCAGCGGTCGGAATATTGATTTCCTTAACTTCACGTATCCCTTGCAGCGTTTTCTCTCTCCGGACCTCACCCGCCCAAGTCGTGTTACGAGCTTCACAGTTGGCTTGTCGAGTCTCATTGTCTGGAACTCGTTTTCACTAAGCCCACAGCTAACAATGGCCTATTTCCCCTTATCATCCCACGTTTCTTGCATCTTTCATTAATGTGTTCTATATCTCTCAAAATGAACGTCGGTATCACACGTATCCTCTCCCATGAATCTGAAGAAAGGTCCCGACCCGAAACGTCACCTATTCATGTTCTCCAGAGATGCTGTCTGACTCGCTGAGTTACTCCAGGTTTTCGTGTCTAACTTTGGTGTAAACTGGCATCTGCAGTTCATTCCTGCACATTTACGTCCTCCATGTTCATCCACCGTACCTTTATCTCGCCACGATTATCACCCCCCCCCCCCCCCCCAATTTGCTGTAACATGCTGATACTGCAATTTAATCAAATGGCCTTTAAGCGACTCCCACATTTCAGTTGTGGACCCTCCCATTAACAGTTGCTTCCACTCTCCCTTCCATACCTCGTGCCTCATGCACGGTAATGTGATTTGTCACAAGTAAACTCAACACGGAACGCATCAGTAAACGTACATTTCTGTATGTACTCCCTGAGTACCACCGTGCAATTCTCCCTTATTCGTAATACAACACCTCCACCTATTTTGCCTCCCTTATAACGGGAGAAATGATGAAAAAAGGCAGTCAATATGGTGAAAGACCATGTTAACAGTGGCTGTACATTGATTTCGAAGGTGATGAGACGAGAACGTGTGGCGAATTTGGGTGAGCATAAACTTTGGAGGATTAGGAAAAGGCGTAACGATGGAGCAATTCAAGGGGCAAGGCAACATCGCAGGATAAGATTGGCGGGCGATGTTTCGGATCGTGGATCTTCTTCAAACTAATTGTGGTGCCAGGATGGAAGCTGGAAGGCTATGGGATTGGAAGCTGACAATTGGAATATATATATTATAGACACAAAATGTAGAGTAACTCAGCACGACAGGCAATATCTCTGGAGAGAAGGAATGGGTGACTTTTTGGCTGAAGCCCCTTCTTCACACCGATGGCAGATAAGAGAGAGATACATAGATACCGGTTACTTAAGGAAGTAGCCCCAGAAATAGTGGATGCATTAGTGATAATCTTTCAAAACTCTTTAGATTCTGGAGTAGTACCTGAGGATTGGAGGGTAGCTAATGTAACCACACTTTTTAAAAATGGAGGGAGAGAGAAAACGGGGGATTACAAACCTGTTAGTCAACCATCGATAGTGGGGAAAATGCTTGAGTCAGTTATTAAAGATGGGACAGCAGCACATTTGGAAAGTGGAGAAATCATTGGACAAAGTCAGCATGGATTTAGGAAAGGCAAATCATGTCTGACGAATCTTATATAATTTTTCGAGCATGTAACCAGTAGAGTGGATGAGGGAGAACCAGTGGATGTGTTATATCTGGACTTTCAGAAGGATTTTGACAAGGTCCCACATAAGAGATTAGTATGCAAACTTAAAGCACATGGTATGGGGGGTTCAGTGTTGATGTCGATAGAGAACTGGGTGGCAGATAGGAAGCAAAGTGTAGGACTAAACGGGTCCTTTTCAGATTGGCAGGCAGTGACTAGTGGGGTGCCGCAAGGCTCAGTGTTGGACCCCAGCTATTACAAAATATATTAATGATCTAGATGAGGGAATTTAATTCAACATCTCCACGTTTGAGTATGACACGAAGCTGAGTGGCAGTGGTAGCTGTGAGGAAGATGCTGGGAGGCTGCAAGGTGACTGGGGCAGGTTGGGTGAGTGGGCAAATGCATGGCAGATGCAGTATATTGTGGATAAATATGAGGTTACCCACTTTGGTGACAAAAACAGGAAAGTAGACTTTTATCTGAATGGTGGCCGATTAGGAAAAGGAGGGATCCAACGAGACCTGGATGTCATGGTACATCAGTCATTGAAAGTAGGCATGCAGGTGCAGCAGGCATTGAAGAACGCAAATTGTATGTTAGCATTCATAACAAAAGGATTTGAGTATAAGAGCAGGGAAGTTCTACTGCAGTTGTGCAGGGTCTTGGTGAGACCACACCTGAAGTATTACGTACTGTTTTGGACTCCTAATCTAAGGAAATACATTCTTGCCATAGAGGGAGTACAGAGAAGGTTCACCAGACTGATTCCTGGGATGGCAGAACTTTCATATGAAGAAAGATATGGATAGACTCGGCTTGTCCTCGCTAGAATCTACAAGATTGACGGGGGATCTTATAGACATTTACAAAATTCTTAAGGGGTTGGACAGGCTCGATGCAGGAAGATTGTTCCCGATGTTGGGGAGGTCCAGAACAAGGGCTCACAGTTTAAGGATAAGGGGAAGTCTTTTAGGACCGAGATGAGAAAAACATTTTTCACACAGAGAGTGGTGAATCTGTAGAATTATCTGCCACAGTAGGTAGTTAAGGCCAGTTCATTGGCTGTATTTAAGAGGGGGTTAGATGTGGCCCTTGTGACTAAAGCGATCGGGGGTATGGAGAGAACGCAGGTACAGGTTACTGAGTTGGATGATCCGCCATGATCATATTGAATGGCCGAATGGCCTACTCCTGCACCTATTATCTATGTTGCTATGTTTCTAAACGCACCCCACATACACAAACCGAGACTCGCCCGCAAGGGCATCTTAGCAAACACCTTAGAAAGACTATCATTTTTGGAGTAACTCGGCGGGACAGGCAGCATCACTGGAGATAAGGAATGATAACTTCTCGGGTGAAGCCATTGTTAGACTGATATCAAGGGGTGAAGGGGGTGCATGGATAAGGAAATGTACTGAAATGGTAATGTAATGTTGGAAAACAGGACATGGGTATGAAGATCATGGAACATGTCGAAAAGATCATTGTTAATTCGAAAAAAGGTAACAACAAAGCAAACAGACATATATTGTAATCGGAAATAGAAAGACTGGTCACAGAACTGGGAAGGGGAGGCTTGGAGAGAAATGGACAACAAGGGTTACTGGAAGATCGATAAGTCAATGTTCCTACCACGTGTGTAGGTTCCCCAAGTGAAATGTGAGGTGCTGTTCCGCCAATTTGAGATGGGCCTCACTCTGACAATGCAGGAGGCCGAACACAGAAAGCTCAGTGTGGAATGGGAGGGCGACTTACAGTGCTTAGCAACCGAGAGATTAGGTAGGTTTGGGCGGACTGCCTCACCTGCAAATAATGTCGGGGTCCTTGGACGGAGTCGAGGGGGAGGTATAGGGGCATCTGCAGTTCCTCCCGACTCATTTTGTAAGCACCTTCCTGCTTGCAGGCCATGCACGCCCGATCGAAGTGCACACTTGTGCAGGCGAACTGTGCATACCTGATCTGCCGGTAGCCAAACATATTAATTACCCCTTTCCATTCCCGCACAGATCGTTCTGCCATAAGCCTCCCCATTGTAAGAGTGAGGTCACAAGCAAATTGGAGGAACAACACCTCATATTTCGCCTGGGCTGCTTACAACTCTGAACGGTGAATATTGATTTATCTGACTTCAAGTAACCCTTGCATCCCCTCTCTCTCCGAACTTCCCCCAACAAATGGTTGTTTTAACTTCCACATTGTTTGTCGACTCTCATTGTAAAGTAACTCGTTTTCACCGCGCCAACAGCTGACTGTGGCCTGGTTCATTGATCATCGTTACTTTTTTGCATATCTTTCTTTCATGTGTCTATATTTCTCATATATATGTCACCGTCTATATCCATCATTTCCCTCTCCCTTGACCCTCAGTCTCAAGAAGGTTCCCGACCCGAAAGGTCACGTATTCCTTATCTCTTGAGATACTGTCTGACCCGCTGAGTTACCCCAGCTGTTTATATCTGTCGTACGTTTCATCCAACATCTACAATTCCTTACCACACTTTACTTCCCCCATGTTCATCCACGGTTCCCTTAATTTGTCACCCCGATCTCCCCATCTTGCTGAAAAATGCTGATCCTGTACTTTGATCAAATGGCCTCCAAACGGCTCCCACTTGTCAGCTGCGGACCCATCCATTAACAGCTGCTCCCAATCTACTTTTCCCAGCTCAGACCTAATGACATTGTAAACTGGGTGATATTGTTTCTTCTTCTTAGTCAGAAGTTATAAATAAAATGGTATAAATGAGGATGAGGATTTATTTTCTTCTGAAGATTCTGTGCCCGAAACGACACCCATTCATTCACTCCAGAGGGTCTACCTCTCCACCTGAGTTACTGCAGCATTTTGTATCTATCACTAAGGATATTGTATTCTGCTTTTCCACTAGTAAGCACATTTCCCCACCATGCAGACCCGTTCCCAGTTCAAACATGGATGAAGTGGTGAAGTCGTCATCGCTACCTCCAAAACTGGCCCATCACGGTAACACCAGTCACCTAGCCAGACTCGTTTCCCAATACAATGTCCAGCATGGTCTCTACTCGAGCTGGATTGTCCATTCGCAGTTCAAGGAAGCATTCCGACATATCGCCTAATACATTCTGCCGCCTCTAAGTAAGCCTCGTCAATATTGAGTAAGATGGTCACCACAACAATAACTCTGCAGTCTTTGCTTCCATCCGTAATCAATCGCCACGTCTGATCCTTCTTCTTCAGTTGGCTCATGGGTGGCCAATAGTATAATCCTATTTGTGTGAATGCTCGTTTTTATATGAATTTTTAGCTCAACCCTTAAAGCCTCAGTAAACGTTCATTACTGCATGTGCTCTGAGTATCACCGTGCCAATCTCCCTGATTCGAGACTCACAACTCCTCGACCTTCTCGCCTCCCTCATATTGGGGAAGAATTAGGAAAATAGATGCCAATATAGTGCAATTAATTTAAATGTCATGTAAGGGGAGGCAATCAATTGATTTCGAAGGTGATTGGACTACAACGTTATTGGACGATAGCGTATATAAGATAGACAGAAGATGCTGGTGTAACTCAGCGGCACAGGCAGCATCCCTGGAGAGAAGGAATGTGACGTTTCGGTCGACGACCTTCTTCAGACGAATGGAAGGAGAGAGGGAGATACATAGATAAGGAAGTGTAAGGTGTGAAAAAGGGACAAATGGATTAGAGATTATGGAAAATGTGGAATAGATTATTGATAGCTGGGAGAAGGTAACGACAAAGCAAGTAGCGATAAACTGTAGCCGGAGACAGTAGGTCTGGTCGGAGATTGCTGTTGCTCCAGTTTTGCTGGATCTCACTCTGACAATGGAGGACACATATATGTGCGTTAGTGTGTGTGTGTGTGTGTGTGTGTGTGTGTGTGTGTGTGTGTGTGTGTGTGTGTGTGTGTGTGTGTGTGTGTGTGAGTGTGTGTGTGTGTGTGTGTGTGTGTGTGTGTGTGTGTGTGTGTGTGTGTGTGTGTGTGTGTGTGCGCGCGCGCGTGTGTGTGTGTGTGCGTGTGCGTTTGGGTGTGTATGTGTGTGTGTGTGTGTGTATGTGTGTGTGTGTGTGTGTGTGTGTGTGTGTGTGTGTGTGAGAGTGTGTGTGCGTGTGTGTGTGTATGTATGTGTTAACAATGGAGCATAAGGTGAGAAGCTGGAGAGAATGGGATAGGTACCAAAATGGCGACAGCTGTAGGGAGTTGGGAGAAACGGGGTGGGGAAGAGAGATGGTGGAAAGCGTTACAGTCTGTTAAAATAAACGTCCATTCTTATATTTAGGATTCTAAAATGTAAACGCACCGCTCAATCCCCCATGAACATCCTCGCAAAATGCAGCCTCGCTGTTTGCCAAATCAAAAACGTGATCCTTCTCGTATGTTAATTCCACTACTGGCTTGTGTATTCAAGGCATCTTCTGCATTCCTGGGTTTCAAAAGACAATCTATCGCACCGATGGCCAAGAAAAGTGCGGTGAACTTCATTGAGACGATAGTCTCGTCGTACTTGCATTTGCTGTAATGAAGTGATCGCGATGTTGCTTGTTGTGCGTCTGAACATTTACCACGGAAATTAACTGGATGAGTTAAGCTTGCCTATGCCACAGCAGGGCAACACCAGTGTCCAATAATCTATTGAAATATTGTAGATATTCTTTTGTCAACTAATTTAAAGGCAATCCAAACATCTTATATTCTGAGCAAGTAAATGACTGTTCACCCAAATCCCCAATTCGCAATCATTAATCGTGAGTCAATTTCTCCACATCTGGAAACCGCAACCAGATGAAATTGCCTCTCGGGGATTTGGCCTTCAAATGCTTGCAAAATAAACATTGCCTTCATTTCTGCACCCACATCCTCGAACCCTCTTATGCCAAGAAAGTATCATCACACGGAGTCCTGTATCTATTATACCAAAACAACCTGCATAAGTGAATGCGTGAAGCTGAAAAAGTCAGAATGTCGTTTCAGTTATCAATGACTTCCATAGCCTACACAACTTGAGGTTTGGGTTCTTGCCGCCAGATGGTGCGGATTCATGAATTCCGAGATAGAAGGCATAAATGTATTTAGTTATCTTCTGTGTTTCCCTGTCTCTCAGTGCTCTCTCTGCCTCCCGACATCTGTCTTTGCTCTACCTTCTTCTCCACCTTCTGTTTCTCGGCTATCCATCACCGCGCATCACCAACCATTTCCCTCATCCCATTCTATCTCCAATCCTTGCATTTTCTCCAAGGCATATATAAAATATCAAAAATATAAGAACATATTAACAATTATTATGAGGATATATAAGAAAGAATACTATAATAACATATTAGTGAATAAAAAAACCCAATATGAATAGTTTATGGAACGTCATATTAGCATTATTAAAAATTGATAAACAAATACAGGCTACTCTGAGTATTTTATTGAGGAAGACAAGACGATAAATAATGTGGATGATGCGGTGAATGGTTTTAACAAATTATTTGTAAATGTGGGACCAGATGAGGTAGAAACAGTTACTGACCCGGAAACAAAAGAAGAGGTAAATACTGATCTTTTGGATAGAAATACTAGCTCTATTTTCCTTGGAGCAGTCGAAGGAAAATAAATCATAGACATTGTAAGAACATGTAAAAACAAATCCTCTACTGATTGGAATGATATTGATATGATTATAATAAAAAACGTGATTGGGGAAATTGCAGGACCATTAATTCATATCTGGAACTTACCTTTTCAATCCAGTAAATGTCTATGTGTTTTTTAATCACAAATATATTTGTAATCAGAGAATCAAGTTGTTTTTTTTAATTAGGAATATATATCGGTATTGATTGAAATAAGTACAGAATTTTTGGGAGGAATATCATCTTTATGGCATTTAATCTGCCAATTAGGGACATCGGAAGTGTTTGACAAATTGAGTAAGAGCATTTAATTTAGTAAGTAAAGGAGGAAAGTTTGCCTTAAATAGATAAGTGTATTTTCTGGTTGCATGAACACGAAGATATTTGAATTTTTCCGTAGCAATACTGAAAGGGAATTTTGGGAAGTGTGACGGTTCTTGAGGTTTTATTGACATAATTTCACTTTTTTCCAGTTTATTCGATATCCTGAAAAGGAACCGAATTCCTCTATAAGATTTAATATACTTGGAATGTTAACTTGGGAATTGGTGATATATAGTAAAACATCATTTGCATATAATGACATTTTATTATTGGAGTATTTATTGTTGTAGTCGTAAATATTCGGATGTACTCTTATACTTTCCGCCAGAGGTTCAACCACACGGGCAAATAACATGGGTGATAATGCACATCCCTGTCTATTGCCCCTGAATAACTGAAATGTAGGTGAGAGTATATGATTAGTCAACACTCTGGCATGCATCTTACCATATAGCAGTTTATCCATGAAATACATTTTTCTCCCAACTGAAAGATTTGCAATAATATGAAAATATATTTCCATGCTACTTAGTCAAATGCTTTTTCTGCGTCTAATGAAATAATTGATGTCTTCTTTTATCGTCCTGTGCGCGTGCATTACGATAAACAGGTGTATCAAATTATTAAACGAGTGTCTTTTGGATATAAACCCTGTTTGATCTGGGTGTATTAATTTATTAACGTATTTACATAATCTTCTTGCCAGAGTTTTAGTAGCATTTTCTGATCTGTATTTAACAGTACGATTGCTCTGTATGATCCAGTATCTTCCAGATATTTAACTTTTTTCGGTGTACGTCTAATAGTGATTGAGCTAGGCTTTGTGGTAATGTTTGTTCTTTAAATGCGTGTACAAAGAGGTTATGTAAACGCGGGGAAAGTACCTCGTAAAATATTTTATAAAATCCGTTACTAAACCGTCTGGGCCTGGTGTTTTGCCAGTCTCCCATGAATTGAGTCTATTTTATTTCTTTAATTGAAATCTGTGCTCATAATTCCTCTCGTTCCACCGCATTGAGTGTCGGAAGATTACAGTTATCAAGAACGTTTGTATTTTTTTTCATTTCTGTTGATATTATGGGTGCATAGAAATGTTGATATACTTGGGCAAATCTTTCGTTAATTTATTTTGGAAGTGTCAACAATTCACCTTTATCTGATCTGATTTTTGAATAGTATGGTCCTTTTCCACTTTTCTCAATTGGCGTGCCAGAAGTTTGTGTGGTTTGTCGCCGAAGTCAAAATGTTCCTGTTTAGAAATTTGAAATAGTCTGATAACTCTTGCAGAGAGAATTTGATTTAGCTTAAATGTTAATACAGCAATCGTGTTATGTTTATCTATAGACGGATCTGTCGCGTTTTCTTATTGCAGCTGTCCGATCATATATTCTGGTAGCAATTGTTCCATCCTATTATTTTTGTTTTGATATGCTTGGTATGAAATGATAGAACCTCTTAAAAAAAGCCTTAAAAGATTCCCATAATAACGAGGGCGAAATACCTGGAGTATCATTGGTCTCAAAGCAGAGTTTGATCTGTTGTTTTAAATATATACAACAATCTGGATTGTTTAGTATTTGAGGATTAAACCTCCAGAACGGTTTTTAGTTGAACATTCTTTCTAGTTTAAAGGAGAAGATTAGCAGGGAATGATTGGAAATAGTACTATTATGGTATTTGGGATTAGTTGTAAAATGTATTAATTTACTGTCGACCAGAAAATAGTCAATACGTGTATAAGTTCAATGAACGGATGAATAAAAGGAGTATTCTCTTCCGGATGGGTTTGCAATCCTCCATTAGCTTGTTGTATTGGTAGTTTTATATACGTATTTGGAAGTTCGCTTGATTTCGATTTTGCGTTATATCTATTTTGTTGTGAGGATTTATCCAAGTATTCATCCAGAACACAGTTGAAATCTCCCGCAATTATCAGGTTTTGCTGGGTGGAGTCTGAAATTATATTCATAATTGTATTTAAAAATTGTGGGTTATCAAAGTTGGGAGCATAATTTTTTTGCATAGTAAGTGGGGTAGAATATATCTCCCCAGCTACTATGCTGTACCTACCATCTTTGTTTGCTATGGTGGTCTTATGTTTAAATGGTATGGCATTACGGATTATAATTGCAGTACCTCTAGTTTTGGAGAGATGTATTTGACCAATCCAGTTAGCCTTCAGCCTGGTATGAGATTGACCTCTAATGTGCGTTTCCAGTAAACAATTATATCAGCATTATTTGATTTGAATTGGGCTTACCCCTTTTAATTGGCTCATTAACGCCCCTAAAATTCCAGCTACAGCAAGTAATTCCTCCAATTTTCTTCAGTGGGTCGCCTTGCATTATAGCTTACATGGAGTCCCTTCTTTCAGATGAGGCAACACAATAAATCAACTTTCCGGATGCTGGGTGGGTGATTTCAAAACCCAATTTCAAAACCCTGCTGGTTGGATTCAAATAGATAAAGCTAGTAAACCATGTGTGTGGCAGGAGGCAGAGAACAGGGGCGCTCGGAACCAACATGCAGGGGAGAAAGAAGACAACTGTAATTAACAGAGAATAAGAGGTGGTGGGTTTCTTAAATGTATGAGCAGAGAGAGAGAGAGGGGTGTAATATGAGGGTAGAAGCAATAGGTAGCAAGGTGAAAAGTAAAAGTGGCAGGCAGACAAATCCAGGACAAAAATCAAAAAGTGCCATTTTTCAACATAATTGTATAAGGGGTAAGAGTTTTGTAAAAACGAGCCTGAGGGCTTTAGGTCTCAATGCAAGGAGCATTCGTAATAAAGTGAACGAGTTAAATGAGCAGATAGCTATTAATCAATATGATATAGTTGGGATCACGGAGACATGTCTCCAGTGTGACCAAGGCTGGGACCCGAAAATCCAGGGTTATTCAATATTAAGGAGGGATAGACAGAAAGGAAAAGGAGGTGGGGTAGCTTTGCTGGTTAGAGAGGAGATTAACGCAATAGAAAGGAGTGGCATTTGCTTGGAGGATGTGGAATCGATATGGGTAGAGCTGCGAAACTAATGGGCAGAAAAAGCTAATGGGAGTTGTGTCCACGCCACCTAACAGTAGTAGTGGAGTTGGGGATGGCATCAATCAGGAAATTAGAAATGCGTGAAACAAAGGTACAACAGTTATAACTGGTGACTTAAATCTACATATAGATTGTGTGAATCAAATTAGCAGGGTGGCTGAGGAAGAGGATTTATTGGAATGTATGCAGGACAGTTTCCTAAACCAACGTGCGGAGGAACCAACGAGAGATCAGGCTATTCCAGACTGGGTATTGAGTAATGGGAAAGGGTTAGTTAACAGTCTTGTTGTGCGTGGCCCCTTGGGCAAGAGTGGCCATAATATGGTTGAGTTCTTCATTAAGTTGGAGAGTGACATAACTCATTCAGAAACAATGGTTCCGGACTGAAAGAAAGGTAACTTTGAGGGTATGTGACGTGAATTCACCAAGATAGACTGGCAATTGATTCTTAATGGGTTGACGGTGGATAGACAATGGAAGGAATTTAAAGACTGCATGGATGAACTACAAAAAATCTCCATCCCAGGTTGGCAAAATAATTAATCAGGGAAGGTAGTACATCCGTGGATATCAAAGGGAATCAGGGATAGTATCAAAACAAAAGACGAAGCATATATATTAGCCAGAAAAAACAGCCGACCAGAGGACTGGGATATATTCAGAGTCCAGCAGAGGAGGGCAAAGGGATTAATTAGGAAAGGGAAAATAGGTTATCAAAGAATACTGGCAGGGAACATAATAATTGACTGCAAAATTTCTATAGATATGAGAAGGGAAAAGGATGAGTTAAAACAAATGTAGGTCCCTTGCAGTCAGAAACAGGTGAATTGATCATGGGGAACAAGGACATGGAAGACCAATTGAATAACAACCTTGGTTCTGTCTTCTGAGGAAGACATAAGTAATCTGTTGGAAATAGCAAGGGACCGGGGGTCAAATGAGATGGAACTGAGTGAAATCTAGGTTAGCCTGGAAGTGGTGTTAGTTAAATTGAATGCATTAAAGGCCGATAAATCCCCCGGGCCACATAGGCTGCATCACTGAGTATTAAGGTAGTAGCCCCAGAAATAGTGGATGCATCAGTGATCATTTTTCAAAACTCTTTAGATCCTGGAGTAATTCCTGAGGATTGGAGGGTAGCTAACGTAACCCCACTTTTTAAAAAGGGAGGTTGCGAGAAAACGGGGATTTACTGACTGGTTAGTCTAACATCGGCAGTGGGGAAACTGCTAGAGTCCGTTATTAAAGATGGAATAGCAGCACATTTGGAAAGTGGTGAAATCATTGGATAAAGTCAACATCGATTTATGAAAGATAAATCATGTCTGACGAATCATATAGAATTTTTCGAGGATGTAACTAGTAGAGTGGAAAAGGGAGAACCAGTGGATGTGTTATATCTAGACGTTCAGAAGGCTTTCGACAAGGTCCCACATAAGAGATTAGTGTGCAAACTTAAAGTACACGGTATTGGGGGTTCATTATTGATGTTGATAGAGAACTGGCTGGCAGACAGGAAGCAACGAGACGGAGTAAACGGGTCATTTTCAGAATGGCAGGCAGTGACAAGTGGGGTACCACAAGGCTCGGTGCTGGGACCCAAGCTATTTACAATATATATTAATGACTTGGACGAAGGAATTGAATGCAACATCTACAAGTTTGCGGATGACACGAAGCTGGGGGGGGGGGGGGGGCAGTGTTACCTGTGAGGGGAATGCTAGGAGGCTGCAAGGTGACTTGGATAGTTTGGGTGAGCGGGTAAATGCATGGCAGATGCAGGATATTGTGGATAAATCTGACATTATCCACTTTGGTGGCAAAAAACAGGAAAGTAGACCATTATTTGAATGGTGTCCGATTAGGAAAAGGGGAGATGCAACGGGACCTGAGTGTCATGGTACACCAGTCATTGAAAGTAGGCATGCAAGTACAGCAAGCAGTGAAGAAAGCGAATGGTATGTGAGCATTCATAGCAAAACGATTTGAGTATAGGAGCAGGGATGTCTTACTGCCGTTGTACAGGGTTTTTGGTGAGACCACACCTGGAGTATTGCATACAGTTTCGGTCTCCTAATCTGAGGAAATACATTCTTGTTATCGAGGGAGTACGGAGAAGGTTCACCAGACTGATTCCTGGGATGTCACGACTTTCATATGAAGAAAGTCTGGATAGACTCGGCATGTACTCGCTAGAATTGAGAAGACTGGAGGGGGATCTTATAGAAACAAACATTCTTAAGGGTTTGGACAGGGTGGATTCAAGAAGATTGTTCCCGATGTTGGAGAAGTCCAGAACAAGGGGTCACAGTGTAAGGATAAGGGGGAAGTCTTGTAGGACCGAGATGAGATAAACATTTTTCACACAGAAAGTGGTGAATCTGTGGAATTCTCTGCCACAGAAGGTAATCGACGCCAGTTCATTGGCTATATTTAACCGGGAGTAAAATGTGTCCCTTGTGGCTAAGGGGATCAGGGGGTATGGAGAGAAGGCAGGTACGAGATGCTGAGTTGGATGATCAGCCGTGATCATATTGAATGACGGTGCAGGCTCGAACGGACGAATGGCCTACTCCGGCACCTATTTTCTATGTTTCTATATCACAAGAAAAAGTGCCATATGTAGAAATAGCAAAAAAAAAGTGCTAAATGTAAATAATACTAAAAAAAATATTTGAGGATACAGGGTGAGTCCACCCCCTGGTGGAAAATTTCAAGTGAGCTTCCGTAGGTCTTAATTACAATTAGCTCCGTCTCTTACAAAGTAATATTGCAGGAAAGAAAAACCGGACAAAACAGAATATGATATGACCAGAAAGAAAACAGAACAATAACTGTCAATATGTTTTCATATAGCGTGGTCTAAGTTGGTATTTATTACTTAAATACCATTTTTAAATTAACAAAAATCTTGCTTATTGATATTACTATGTTAAACTGAATCAAAAACTGTGAATAATCTCTCTCTCTCTCTCTCTCTCTCTCTCTCTCTCTCTCTCTCTCTCTCTCTCTCTCTCTCTCTCTCTCTCTCTCTCTCTCTCTCTCTCTCTCTCTCTCTCTCTCTCTCTCTCTCTGTCTCCCTTTCTCTTTCTCTCGCTTTATCATTCTTTATATATTTTTTCCCTCTCACTCTCTTCCCTCTCTCTCTGCCTTTCTCCCTTTTATACCTCTTTTTCTCTGTCGCCATTTCTCTCTCTAGCTCTATTTATATTCCTCTTTATCTGTGTCTCCCTCTCTCGTTCTCTCCCGTTCGCTTACCCCATCCTCTCTCTCCCTCTCGATCTTTCTCTCTATCCCTTTCTCTCTCTCTCTCTTGTTCTCTCAATCTTTCCCTCTCCCTCTCTCTCCAACTCCCACTTTCTCATTCACTCCATATCTCCCTCACTCTCCATCCTTTTCTATCTTTCTCTCTTTCACTAATTGCTCTCTATTATCTCTCCCTCTCTATCGCTGTCTCTCACTTTCTCTTTCTCTCTCTCGCTCGCTCGCTCTATTTATCTCCCGTTCTCTCTGTCTCTCTCCCTCACCCTCTCTCTCATTCACTCTCCTGTTCCTTTT
Organism: Raja brachyura; assembly: GCA_963514005.1. The sequence continues at coordinate 16,807 of CAUPSL010001081.1, forward strand.
TTACCTCTTTACTCTTTATCTCTACCTCTCGTTATATCTCTCTTTTTCTCTCTTTCTATCTAGCTGTCTTACTCTTTCACTATCTCTCCTCACTCGCTCTGTCTCTTTGTCTCTCTCTCTCTCTCTCTCATTCTTTGTCTCTATCTCCTTTTTCTCTCTCATTCTCTCTCTCAATCTATACGTCTCGTTCTATCTTTCACTCTCTCTTGAAAGGGGCCACTTGTCAACATAATTGTATAAGGAGTAAGAGTGTTGTAAAAACAAGCCTGAAGGCTTTGTGTCTCAATGCGAGGAGCATTCGTAATAAGGTGGATGAGTTGAAGGTGCAGATAGCGATTAATGACTATGCTATAGTTGGAATCACGGAGACTTGGCTCCAGGATGACCAAGGCTGGGAGCTGAACATCCAGGGATATTCAATATTCAGGAGGGATAGACGAAAAGGAAAAGGAGGTGGGGTAGCGTTGCTGGTGAGAGAGGAGATTAATGCAATAGAAAGGAAGGACATTAGCGTGGAGGATGTGGAATCGATATGGGTAGAGCTGCGAAACTCTAAGGGGCAGAAAACGCTAGTGGGAACTGTGTACAGGCCACCTAACAGTAGTATTGGAGTTGGGGATGGCATCAAACAGGAAATTAGAAATGCGTGCAACAAGGGTAACACGGTTATAATGGGTGACTTCAATCTGCATGTAGATTGGGTGAATCAAATTGGCAGGGGTGCTGAGGAAGAGGATTTCCTGGAATGTATGCGGGATAGTTTTCTCAACCAACATGTGGAGGAACCAACGAGAGAGCAGGCTATTCTAGACTGGGTATTGAGTAATGAGGAAGGGTTAGTTAGCAGTCTTGTTGTGCGTGGCCCCTTGGGCAAGAGTGACCATAATATGGTTGAGTTCTTCATTAGGATGGAGAGTGACAAAATTAAGTCAGAAACAAGGGTTCTGAACTTGAACAAAGGTAACTTTGAAGGTATGAGATGTGAATTGGCCAAGATAGACTGGCAGGTGATTCTTAAAGGGTTGACAGTGGATGTGCAATGGAAGGTATTTAAAGACTGCATGGATGAAGTACAAAAGTTGTTCATACCGGTTTGGCAAAAGAATAAATCGGGGAAGGTGGTGCATCCATGGATAACAAGGGAAATCAGGGATAGTATAAAAACAAAAGATGAGGCATACAAATTTGCCAGAAAAAGCAGCCTACCGGAGGACTGGGAGAAATTCAGAATCCAGCAGAGGAGGACAAAGGGCTTAATTAGGAAAGGGATTATGAAAGGAAACTGGCAGGGAACATAAAAACTGACTGCAAAAGTTTTTATAGATATGTAAAGAGAAAGAGACTAGTTAAAACAAATGTTGGTCCCTGGCAGTCAGAAACAGGTGAATTGATCATGGGGAACAAGGACATGGCAGACCAATTGAATAACTACTTTGGTTCTGTCTTCACTAAGGAAGACATAAATAATCTGCCGGAAATAGCAGTGGAACGGGGGTCAAATAAGATGGAGGAACTGAGTGAAATCCAGGTTAGCCGGGAGGTGGTGTTGGGTAAATTGAACGGATTGAAGGCCGATAAATCCCCAGGGCCAGATAGTCTGCATCCCAGAGTACTCAAGGAGGTAGCCACAGAAATAGTGGATGCATTAGTGATAATTTTTCAAAATTCCTTAGATTCTGGAGTAGTTCCTGAGGATTGGAGGGTAGCTAATGTAACCCCACTTTTTAAAAAAGGAGGGAGAGAGAAAGCGGGGAATTACAGACCAGTTAGTCTAACATCGGTAGTGGGGAAACTGCTAGAGTCAGTTATTAAAGATGGGATAGCAGCGCATTTGGAAAGTGGTGAAATCATTGGACAAAGTCAGCATGGATTTACGAAAGGTAAATCATGTCTGACAAATCTGATAGAATTTTTCGAGGATGTAACTAGTAGAGTGGATAAGGGAGAACCAGTGGATGTGTTATATCTAGACTTTCAGAAGGCTTTCGACAAGGTCCCGCATAAGAGATTAGCATACAAACTTAAAGCACACGGTATTGGGGGTTCAGTATTGATGTGGATAGAGAACTGGCTAGCAGACAGGAGGCAAAGGGTAGGAGTAAACGGGTCCTTTTCAGAATGGCAGGCAGTGACTAGTGGGGTGCCGCAAGGCTCAGTGCTGGGACCCCAGCTATTTACAATATATATTAATGATTTGGACGAGGGAATTCAATGCAACATCTCCAAATTTGCAGATGATACCAAGCTGGGGGGTATAGTTAGGTGTGAGGAGGATGCTTGGAGGCTGCAGGGTGATTTGGATAGGCTGAGTGAATGGGCAGATGCATGGCAGATGCAGTACAATGTGGATAAATGTGAGGTTATCCACTTTGGTGGCAAAAACATGAGGGTAGACTATTATCTGAATGGTGGCAGATTAGGTAAGGGGGAGATGCAACGAGACCTGGGTGTCATGGTACACCAGTCATTGAAAGTAGGCATGCAGGTGCAGCAGGCAGTGAAGAAAGCAAATGGTATGTTAGCATTCATAGCGAAAGGATTTGAGTATAGGAGCAGGGAGGTTCTACTGCAGTTGTACGGGGTTTTGGTGAGGCCACACCTGGAGTACTGCGTACAGTTTTGGTCTCCAAATCTGAGGAAAGACATCCTTGCCATAGAGGGGGTACAGAGAAGATTCACCAGACTGATTCCTGGGATGTCAGGACTTTCATATGAGGAAAGATTGGATAGACTCGGTTTGTACTCGATGGAATTTAGAAGATTGAGGGGGGATCTTATAGAAACCTACAAAATTCTTAAGGGGTTGGACAAGCTAGATGCTGGAAGATTGTTCCCGATGTTGGGGGAGTCCAGAACAAGGGGTCACAGTCTAAGGATAAGGGGGAATTCCTTTAGGACCGAAATGAGGAAAACATTCTTTACACAGAGAGTGGTGAGTCTCTGGAATTCTCTGCCACAGAAGGTAGTTGAGGCCAGTTCATTGGCTATATTTAAGAGGGCGTTAGATGTGGCACTTGTGGCTAAAGGGATGAGGGGGTATGGAGAGAAGGCAGGTACGGGATACTGAGTTGGATGATCAGCCATGATCACATTGAATGGCGGTGCAGGCTCGAAGGGCCGAATGGCCTACTCCTGCACCTATTTTCTATGTTTCTATGTTTCTTGTTCTCTCTTCTATTCTCGCTCTCTCTCCCATTCTCTCTCTCTCTCTCCTTCTCAAATTCTATGTCTATCGTTCTCTCCCCCCCTCTATCTCTCTCATTCTCTGTCTATCTCCCGTTCTCTTACCCACCCTCTCCCTTTCTCTTTATCTCTCTCTCTCTCTCCATCTTTCCCTTTCTATATCTATCTATCTATCTATCTATCTATCTATCTATCTATCTATCTATCTATCTATCTATCTATCTATCTATCTATCTATCTATCTATCTATCTATCTATCTATCTATCTATCTATCTATCTATCTATCTATCTATCTATCTATCTATCTATCTATCTATCTATCTATCTATCTATCTATCTATCTATCTATCTATCTATCTATCTATCTATCTATCTATCTATCTATCTATCTATCTATCTATCTATCTATCTATCTATCTCTATCACTATCTATCCTCTCTCTCACTCTCTCTCTCTCTTTCTCTCTCTCATCTCTCTCTCTCTCTCTCTCTCTCTCTCTCTCTCTCATTCTCCCTCTCTCTCTCTCTCTCTCTCTTCCTCCCTCTCTCCTCTACGATCTTGCTCTCTTTCTCTCTGATCTCTCTCTACTCTCTCGCTCTCTGTCTGTATGTCTCTGGCAGTATCTCTATCGCTCGTTCTCTCTCCGCTCTCTCTTCCTCCCTCCCCCGCTCCCCTCTTGTACCTTTATCTCGCTTTCTCGATCTCTCTCTCGTTCGCTAGCTCTATATTTTTTCTCTCACTCCCCTTTCCCTTTCTTCATCTATCTATCTATCTATCTATCTATCTATCTATCTATCTATCTATCTATCTATCTATCTATCTATCTATCTATCTATCTATCTATCTATCTATCTATCTATCTATCTATCTATCTATCTATCTATCTATCTATCTATCTATCTATCTATCTATCTATCTATCTATCTATCTATCTATCTATCTATCTATCTATCTATCTATCTATCTATCTCTTTCCCTCTCCCTCTGTCTCCCTCTGCATCTCCCATCGCCTCCTCGTCCCCCCTCTCTCTCTCTCTCTATCTCTCTCTCACTCTTCCCCCCTCTCTCTCTCACTCTCTCTCTCTCTCTCGCTCTCCGTCCCTATCTGTCTCTGCATCTCTCCCTCTGCATCTCCCATCGCCTCCCCATCCCCCCTCCCTCTCCCTTTCCATGTCCCTCTCTCATTCTCTCTCCACTCTCTCTCTTTCTCGTTCCCCTCCCTCATTCTCTCTCTGCCTCTTCCTCTCTCTGCCTCCGACTCTCTTTCTCTCTCTCTCTCTCTCTCTCTCTCTCCTTCTCTATCTATCTGTCTCTATCTGTCTCTGTCTCTCTTCCCTTCTCTTTCCCTCTCTCTCCCTCTCTCGCTCCCTATATCCCTTTCTCACATGCTTTATTTAGCTTCGACTCGTCTCCCTCCCTCTCTCCCTCATCATTTATACCCCCTCTAACTCTCTATCTCTAGTTCCCTGTCTCCGCCTCCTCGCTCTCACTTTCCCTGTCTATCTCTCTCAACCCCCCCATCCCCCCCCCCTCTCTCTCTCTCTCTCTCTCTCTCTCTCTCTCTCTCTCTCTCTCTCTCTCTCTCTCTCTCTCTCTCTCTCTCTCTCTCTCTCTCTCTCTCTCTATCTCTCTCTCTCTCTCTCTCTCCCTCCAACTCTCTCTCTATCTCTCTCTATCTCCCTCCATCTCTCTCTCTCTCCCTCCATCTCTCTCTGTCCAGTGCACATCAAGAAGCATTGCTATTTTTCACTAACTTTATAATTATATATATTGGGTATCTCACGGCTCTCTTCATCTGCTCTCTGAATTTGTTTTGTGTCAGGACATATATTGCCGTGTTGGTACAGGCACTCAACACTTGAAGCATGAACGCAACTGATTCCAACTCACTGCCCTTGACATACGGAGTCCCGAATGCACGCTCGGACAATACATATGTCACTTGTGTGCTCCATAACAATAGAAAACTGCCGGATATACAGAAGAGGAGAACAACGGATTTCCTCCGGTTCTCCATCTCCGGGTCAATATCTCCAGTATTGCGGCAGCGGAGCCCTCTGCGGACTCGACCGGACATTAAAATATGTCTGGCGGTCAGTGAATTGAGCAACAGCAACAAAAAGAACGGGAACCACGCAAATAAGCTGAACATCAGCAGCTCAAATGAAGCCCATGACGTTAAGGTTAAGAAAGTCTGTTTCCAGACGCAGCCCCTGGGTATATTGTCCATATTGTATTCTGGGCCCATTGTAAAATACCAGGGCACACTTATTAAATAGCCAAATACGATCACTATCCCCATAATAACTGTTGCCGTTCTCTCGGTGCAATACTTTGCTTTCACATTCTGATAGCAAATGGCCAAGAATCGATCCAATGTGAACGCGACCGTGAACCAGACAGAGATCAGCGTGGCTGCAAAGGCTAGGACAAAGTTAGTGGAGCAGACAGGCGTGAAGTTGAGGAATGAAAGTGGAAAATACATCACAAAAACTGTTCTCAATAAGACGTCGGTGATGATGACCTGGAGATCGGCCATTGACATTACCACCAGGTAGCGAGTGATGCATTTGGAGAGACCACACTCCCCCCGGGACAGGATCAGAATCGTCAGCAGGTTCACTGCAAGCGAAAGAATAAGACATTCATAGCTGAGATCAACGACGAATCATAGACACAATGTGCCGCGGAAACCGCTTTACCAGAAAAAAGTGAAGCTGCAGGAATAACTCCGCGGGTCAGGAAGCATCCCTGGAGAAAATGGATAGATCGCCGCCGTCTTTCAGACTGATTATACGGGAAATAAAAGCGGAAGAAATGAGATGCAAGACAAAGCGTGTCAGGTAGCAGGTAAATGCAGGCGGGAGGGATGGCGCGGGTGATCGTCGATACGGTGTTCTACAAGGATGTTGCCTCAACTGTTGAGTTATTCCTGCACGCTGTGCGTCTTTCTTTAAAACAATAACTTGTTATGAACACATTGGAGTCGGCCGTGATACCAGGGAGTTAAGCTATAAGCTGTCGCCTTGACGACCTGTTTTATGTATATACATAATGCACGTAAAATAAAAATCAATCCACGATATTATTTGACGGCGAATAAAGTAAATGGCGTCGGAAATATTCTTGAGAACTGCACGGGATAACTGCGCGTTGTTAAATGGACAAGATACATTTGTAATGGGTTTGAGGGGCATGGGGGATTAATGACAAAGTGCAGAAGACAGGGGGAAAAGGACCATGTCAATGCGCATACAAAGGGTTGAGGGTTGTGTGTAGTTGGGATGAGAACCGTAGTGATGTATCTGCAGCTTCAGTTATTGAAGGCTATGCGACATTGGTGAAGATAATGTAAAGGTGCAGCGCGCACTGGGCAGGGTGTATATGTAGTGGGATTTAGACAAGGAGGACGTACGAAGGGATCAGGTGCAAGGTGAAGGTGAAGGTGCAGTGAGGATTGTGCAGAGTGAAGCTGTGGTGGAGAGTGCTCCGTTTGAATGCGCGGTGGGGATTGGGCAGAGTGAAGGCGAAATGAGGGCTAGGCAGGACAAAAATGCACTGGGGACGAGGCAGAGTGAATCCGCAGTTTGATATTGCCAAGCCGGGTGATATTACAAGTTTGCATGTTGAAGCTGCAGGCAGAAACGTTACATTGGGAAGGTGGAACGGGTTGCGATCATGACGATAGTAAGTTCACAAGTTCCTAAGTGACAGTAGCAGAATTTGTCCACTGTGCCATTCAATCATGGCAGATCTATCTCTCCCTAATCCCATTCTCCCGCCTGCTCGCCATAACCCCTGGCACCCGTGTTGAGCAAGAATCCTGTGGATCCAATGGGTTGGACGAATGACTGATGGAAGTGGGTTTGTCGGCGGTTGTGGCATTGAGTGCTTGTTTGGTGTTTGCCTCGATTCGTCAATACATTGTCTGACAAGTGTGGTGTGGTTTTCATTGACCAATTCTGCCCGATCGCTGAAAGATGGGGCAGAGAGAAGACGAGGTGAAAATCGAACATATCACTCTGCGGGGAACGGCAATGTTATCATAAACGTGATTGAAACGTATGTATGTCGCCGTTTATTGAAGGTGAAGACCATCTGCAGCTTTTAGCAGTGTTGTAAGGCAGATTGAAGGAAGAATGAAGAGACATGTATGTCCGCCTCCACTTACTTGATTCTGGCAAGCCGGGACAATGGAGGCCGGATGGTGATATTACCGTTGGAAAATTAGTTATATTCTGTACGCCGAGTAATTCACGCTTCAATCATAACCCATGGACTGGCTCGACTAACATACTAACAAGCTTATCTGAACATTTATTCGAATGTATGCTGTTGATTCGTGATGTTCTCTCGGTCGACACCATTCTGGAGTTTGCTTTAATAGTGAATATCATGTCTTAAATAGAAGCACTTGAAGAAAATAACAGTGCCAACCAGAACAGTGGAAAAACATGTAGGTCCGCCGAGACTAACCAAATCGCCCGGTTGTCAAACACTTTAATTTCGATCTCTTTTCCATTCCCACACTGACCTTTCTGTCCTCCATTGTCAGAGTGAGGCCAAACGCAAATTTGAGGACAACCTCTCATATTTCGACCCGAGACATCACAGATTCCTTCGCTCTTGAGATGCGGCCTGTCCCGCTGAGTTATTCCATATATTTATGCCTATCTACAGAAAAACTACTACTTTTCCTGAAGCAGAGTTACAACAGCCAAATAACGAGTGGAATGTATTTCCCCAACGCGTAAGGTTTCAACAGTGCCCATATTTAAACAGGTGAACACAGATGAAAGGCGAGCACGTGGCCGAAAACGCACATACAACCATTTTCCGAAGGTCAGTTTTGTGGTCTGATCCAAATTTCCTGAAAGGGAAGGAACGTCCTTGTGCAGCAAGCTAATTTCGGGTCAGTGTGAAGAGTTACATCAGCCAAATAATGAGTGGAATGTATTTCCCGAATGCGTAAGGTTTCAACAGTGCCCATATTTTAACAGGTGAACAGAGATGTTAAGACAGGTGGGGAATCGAAGACCTCGATTCCTGTCTTAATTTAGTGTTGACTAAGCAGTCTATCTCGGCACCGTGCTATTCTGCTCTCCTCACACTGACTGAACGCACCGCATAAAATCTAAAAGTCAATGCCAAGCTGTCACCAGCATTTGTTCACACATTCACAATTGCAACACAAAACTTTGTTTTAGATCATAGTTTACATTATGACACGGAGCCAGCTAGAATGCAACGTTGGGATTGAGAAAATACCGCATCACAGTATGAAGAGTGAGTGCAGCAAAACAATCAGTGTCTCAACTGCAGTGATGGAGGAACTCTGTGTAGGAAGGAACTGCAAATACTGTTTTATGCCGAAGATAGACGCAACTGGAGTAACTCAGCTTTTCAGACAGCGTCTCTGGACAAATAGAACTGGTGACGTTTCGGTTCGTGCCCTTTCTTCAGATTGAGAGTGGGGGAAAGGGAAACAAGAAATATAGACGATGATATGGAGATAATAATTTCAAATTAAAGAGGGGTACGCCAAACACGTATCGATGGTAAAGCAAACAAATAATTCACGTTCATATCTTCATTATTAAAACATTATGGCCATTTTCATACTCGGAAATTAGTATCTTGTTCCCTATTGCTTTTCCATTGACTTAACGCAAAAGCTGTGATCGAGGACAATCAAAAGTCTTCTTTCTTAAAAATTAAGAGAACTGAATGAAATGTTCAGTTATTGTACATTGAAGCATTCTGAAACAAATATAAAACATCTTACCTGGATAAGCTGACATTAAAGCATATAATTAGATAGTTACCTACGTTTACCTAATTACAAAATTGACAATTGTTACGGAAATAGTAATAAACACCTAGACTGCCTGGAACATTCAAAAATGTGATATTCTCAAGATCATAACTTTCATATTATTGTATTATATGTTGTGAGTCTGTAATAAATTACAATTTCTAGCAATAGACCAAGTCTTTATGGAGAAGATCATTTGCTAGCTGGTACATTGGCATATCATAATCAGTATCATCATCATACCCCTCAGATGGTAACCAATAAGCAAGCCTTGACATGCCTTTCTGCCAATCTGCTTTCCCATTAAGTATTTCCTGTAGATAATCGCATTTGGAGTAGTCCAACTTCGGATAATCTCTGCGAATGCTGTCTGAATCAGTCCCATTTGCTGGGCATTTGGATTGAAAATTTTGCATTTCTCCTTTGGAGACATCTTTTCCAATGAACAGCATTAACATAAACAAATTATTATTTGCACGTTTAGAAAAAAAGTAGAAATTATAACGTTAAACGCTAAAATAAATAGTAAATACCCAACAAAAAAATCATATTCATCAGTTAAATCAAATCAATTAAAATCATCTGATCAATTAAATTAATCTAAATGCAATGACTAGATCTAACCACCTATTCATTTCTTAAGAAAAGGCTATGTTTTTAAAATAGCCTAAGCATCCAAGTAACAAATAACAAATAACAAACTGATCTAATTCACACACGGATTCAAAATATAACGCTTTTAAATCTCACTTCGTCATGAATTTATACGCCAAGCGGAAAGAATTTAACGTTTAATATCCATCAATTAATCCGGGAACATCCACTCTCCAGATAATGAAAAGCATTGTTTGTTTGCACCATACATCTGACTAAAACTGTACTCTGGATATTTAGTGTGAAAATATTCATCATGGATAGGGAGTAACACAAAACATAGATGATTTAGATGCTCTTATGACGTGATTTAAAAAAAAAGTGATTATCTTGAGACTGGATGGTTCTGGAATGTAATCGATTACAATGTTGCCGTTGCGGTAAATTTAAGCCCATTTCGGCAGGCATTTTTCGCATCATAAGTTACAATAAAGCCACGACATAAAGCAAAATAAAATGTTAAATAAACGACATACATTTTGTTTTGTTCTGATATTGCGATCCATGACGTTGAAAGCGTTGAAGGCTTTTTTAGTCTCGTTTAAATTTAATCCAGCGACACAAACTTCCAGCAAAATTAAAAAAAAAACGGCGGACGAAAGCGCGAACGATTTTCATTCATCAGCTAGCCTCTCTGACAATCAATGCAAACCTGCATTTTAATCCAGCCACCCACCCAAGCCTGTAGAATCGCCCGCACAGGCAGTCACATATCTACAGCGCCGCTGATGGTAGGTTTTGTAACATCGCTACAGCCGATGATTTAACAAGAGGATATTTAAGCCGGTACGACGTGGGTGGAGGACACATGGAGTGATAGGGAATGCAGGGGTGACTTGAAATAAGAATAATCATCATTCTTTCCACTGGGTTGTAAGCTACGGAAATCGGCGAAGAAGCAGCATTTCAGGAAGGAATGGAAAAGCGACGTTTCACATGTCAACCTCCATTCCCCACCCAAGTACTGCCTGAGCCGCCTCGTTCCTCCAGGGCCTTGTGCTTTGCTCAAGATTGCGAATCTGCAGATTCGTGTGTTAGCATATGTGCGCCTGCCAGCAAACCCCGGCATTACCAGAGTCAACAAGGTGACGACCATAAGACGAAGTGAATGTCGACTCACCGGGAACACCAATCGCTGCCAGAACGGGATAGTAAATGGCAATTATTTGCTCCAATATCCAACTTCCCATTTTGGGCAAAAGTGACGATTCTACGCGTGATGTATCACAGCAGCCCAGTGCCAAACTAGCGATGAGATGTCCACAGTTATCTTAATATAGAGATATAGTCCCGAGCGGCACTATTCTCCTGATCATTGATTTTAGTTACAGTTTTAGAAAAAAACAAAGTACGTCAAATACTCCCAGGATAATATATCTATTGGGATCAGCGATTTACAATAACACGTTAAACTACATAATGTTATTTTAAAATTACACAGAGAGAACATTGGGTGAAAGTTACAATGGTTACTTCTGGGGAAAAGCAAACTATCGAAAGTGAAGGCAGATTATTATCTGAATGGTACCCGATTAGGAAAGGCGGAGGTGTTCGGAAACTTTGGTGTCCTTGTTTATCGGTCACTGAAGTAAGCATGCAGGAACAGCAGAAGTGGCAATAGACAAAGGACAATAGGTGCAGGAGAAGGCCATTCTGCCCTTCCAGCCAGCACCGCCATTACATGTGATCATGGCTGATCGTGCACAATCAGCACCCCGTTTTTGCCTTGGAAGCAAGTGGCATTGGCCTTCATAGCGAGTTGATTTAATATAGGAGCAAGGGGTATCTACTGCAGGTGTAAAGGGCCCTGGTGTGACCAAACGTGGACTATTTGGTGCCGTGTTGGTCTCCTAATTTGAGGAACGACATTCTTGCTATTGACGGAGTGAAGCGTAGGTTCACTTGGCTAAATCTCGGGATGGCGCGACTGACGTATGAATAATGGATCGACTGGGCTTTCGTGCACTGGAATTTATAAGTATGGGAGGGGATCTAATAGAAACATCTAAAACACTTAAGATATTGGACAGGCTAGCTGCAGGAAAATGTTTCCGATGCAGGGGGATTACAGAACCAATGGTCACAGATTAATAATACCTCTTAAGCCTTTTAGGACTGAGGAGAGGAAAAGCATTTTCACTCAGAAATGTGTGCATCTATGGAATTATCTGCCACAGAACGCAGTGGAGGCCAATTCGCTTGGTATAATTAAGAGAGAGTTAGATATAGCTCTGAAGGCTGACGATATCAATGGATAAACCAGGAACGGGGCACTGATTTTGGATGATCAGACATTATCAAATTGGTTGGAGGTGCTTGCTTGGAGGGTCCAATAGTTTATTCCTGCACCTGTTTTCTATGTTTCTTTATATCTTAGAGGAGGACTCATGGAGGGCACTGAGGAGTTAATATTGAAATGTCTGGTCTGTATCCCGCACTGGACAGCTGCATCTACGAACACTGCCGTGAATGAAAGAAGATGTTGACATTTAGTGTCTAAAGTCACTAGCCAATAGCGTTTTATTGTCAGACGTCCCAGTTAGAACAATGAAAAACTTACTTGCAGCAGCACAACATAACATGTAAACATAGTCAACCATAAATAATATATTAAACGAGAGAACGATAATACAATTTCAGTATGTGTGGAAAACATACTCACAAATAAACATACATATATATATATATATATATATAGATCACATGCGTGTGTGTGTGTGTGTGTGTGTGTGTGTGTGTGTGTGTATGTGTGTGTGTGTGCGTGTGCGTGTGCGTGTGTGTGTGTTCGTGTGTGTGTGCAGTGTTTGTGTGCGCGTGTTTGTGTGCGTGTCTGTGTGTAGTGTTTATGTGTGTATGTGTGTGTGTCTGTGCGCGCGCGTGTTTGTGCAGTGTGTGTGTGTATATGTATATATGTGTGTGTGTGTGTATCTGTGTAAGTATACATATATATATATATAAATAGGTATGATTTATAGGAGGACACAAAATGCTTGTGTAAATCAGCGGGACAGACAGCATCTTTCGAGAGAAGGAATGGGTGAAGTTTTCGGAACGAGACCCTTCTTCAGGCTTAATACTGACCAGATATGATTCTTATGGCCAAGAATATAAAGAAGGATAGTAAAAGCTTATTTCGGTATGTTAAGAGAAAAAGATTAGTAAAGACAAATGTGGGAAGGCAGAAACAGGTGAAATTGATTTGGGGATCAAGGAAATGGCAGAGGAGTTGAACGGGTGCTTTGGTTCTGCCACCATTAAAGAAGGCACAAGTAATCTCCCAGATGCACAAGATGACATAGGATCTAGTGACACAGAGGCGCTGAAATAAAATGTCATTAAGTGAGAAATAGTATTGGGTAGAATGATGGGACTGAAAGCTGATAAATCCACAGGGCCTGATGGTCTGCATCCCAGGGTACTCAAGGAGGTGGCGCTAGAAACTGTGGACGCATTTTTGATCTTTTTCCAATGTTCTATAGGTTCATGATGAGTTGTTGTGGATTGGGGGATAGCTAATGTTATCCCACTTTTCCAGAAAGACGATGAAACGGGGAATTATAGACCAGTATTATAGAGAGAGAAAACGGGGAATTATAGACCAGTTTGCCTGACATCGGCCGTGGGGAAGATGCTGGAGTGAATTATTAAAGAAGTAATAACGGCGAATTTGGATAGCAGTAAAATGATTGGTCCAAGTCAGCATAGATTTATGAAGGGGAAATCCTGCTTGACTAATGTTCTGGAATTTTTGGAGGACGTGGCAAGTTAAATGGATGACGGAGAGCTTGTGAATGTAGTGTATCTGAACGTTCAGAAAGCCTTGGATAAGTTCCCACACAGGTGATTAGTGGGCATGGACTTGGGTGTATGGTATTGACATGGACTAAATTGGTTGGCAGGCAGTGGCGAGTGGGGTGCCGCAAGGCTCAGTGATAGGCCCGCAATTAATTACAGTATATAATAATGATTTGGATGATGGTACTAAAATTAACACTAGCAAATTTTCAGATGACAGATAGCTGGGTGGCAGTTTGAACTGCGGAGAGAGGTTGCAGGGCGACTTGGTCAGGTTGAGTGAGTGGACAGATGCATTGCAGATGCAGTATAATAATGCAGATACATGTGAAGTTATCCACTTTGGTGGCAAGAACAAGGAGACATATATTATCGCAATGGTGTCAGATTAGGGAAAACAGACATGGCTGTCCTTGTACACTGGTCTCTGAAAGAAAACATGCAGCTGCAGCAGGCAGTGAAGAAGGCTAATGGCATGTTGCCATTCTTAGCGAGAGGATTTGCGTATAAGTGTAAAGATGTCCCTCTGCAGTTGTACAGGGCCATGAGGTATTGTGTACGGTTTTGGTCTCCTAATTTGAGGAAGAACATTCTTGATATTCAGGGAGTGCAGCGGATGTTCATTATGCTAATCTCCATGATGACGGGACTGTCATACGAGTAAAGGTTGGAAAGACTGGGCTTGTATTCACTGGAATTTAGAAGGATGAGAGGGAATCTTATAGAAATGTTTACAAATAATAAAAGGAATGGACAGGCAAGATGAGGAAACATTTTCCCAATTTTGGGGGAGTCCAGAACCAGAGCGTCAAAGAATAAAGGGGAGGCCATTTCTCCTGTGACAAGTAAAATGGATGAAGGTGTGCCAGTGGATGTAGTGTATCTGGACTTTCAAGCTCCCTTTGATAAGGTCCCGCACTGGAGACTGGTGACTAAAATTAGAGCACATAGTATTGGATGTAGGGTGCTGACTTGGATAGAAAATTGGTTGGCAGACCGGAAGCAAAGAGTAGGAGTGCCGAAGGGCCGAATGGCCTACTCCTGCCCATATTTTCTATGTTTCAATGTTTCTATTTAAAACTGAGATGACAAAAGACGTTTTCACCCAGAGAGTTGTGAATTTGTTGAATTCTCTGCCACAGAAGCCAGTGGAGACCGATTCACTGGATGAATTTAAAAGAGTGTTAGATATAGATCTAGGGGCCAGCGGAATCAAGGGATATGGGGAAAAGGCAGTCACTGGTTACTGATGTGGATGATCAGCCATGATCGCAATGAATAGCGGTGCTGGTTCGAAGGCCCAAAAGGCCTCCTCCTGCATCTACTTTCTATGTTTCTATGTTTCTTTGAAACCAACATTCTCACGGGGAGGATGAGTAAACTGCACACACACACTCACACACACACACACACACACACACACACACACACACACACACACACACACACACACACACACACACACACACACACACACACACACACACACACACACACACACACACACAGGCACACTCTCACACACACACACACTCGCGCGCGTACCCGGGCGCGAGCGCACATGCACGCACATGATAGACACTCTCTCACATGCACGCACACACAAACGAACAACATCCGTAGTCAGGATTGAATGTGCTTCTCTGGCGCTTTAATATAGGCCATAAAACGTTTAATAACCTCCTAGCCTGTTCAACCACTTACTGGAGCTGAGGCCCTCAAGTCGTGACACCATCCTCGTAGACTTTCCATTCACTCTTTCCAGCTTGACAACATCTGTCCCATACCATGGTGCCCACAACTGAACACGATTCTTCACCGACGTTATATGTAACTGTAACACGACCACCCGACTTCTATACTCAAGCACAGCATTGCAAGTAGCTCAGAAAATAAGCTAGTAACGCGAATGGGGACAGGTTCCGAAAGGGATAAGTACAATGCGATCTGGGGATGCTTGTTCATCAATCACAGAAAATAAGCATGCAGATACAGTAGGCAGTGAAGAAAGCTAATGGCCTTCATAACAAGAAGAGTTGAGCATACGAGCAACGCTATCCTTCTGCAGTTGTACAGGGCCCGACTGAGACGACACCTGGAGTATTGTGTGCAGTTTTAGTCTCCATATTTGAGGAAGGATATTCTTGCTATGGAGGGAGTGCAGTGTAGGTTCACGAAGTTAATTCCCGGGCGGCGGGACTGTCGTTTGCTGATAGAATGTAGCGGCTGGGCTTGTGTACTCAGCA
>CAUPSL010001081.1:35000-55675 GCA_963514005.1 Raja brachyura
ACTTTACAATTATATATATTGGGTACCTCACGGCGCTCTTCATCTGTTCTCTGAATTTGTTTTGTGTCAGGACATATATTGCCGTGTTTGTACAGGTACTCAAAGCTTGAAGCATCAACGCAACTGATTCGAACGCGCTGCCCTTGACATACGGAGTCCCGAATACACGCACGGCCAATACATATATTACTTCTGTGCTCCATAACAATAGAAAGCTGCCGGATATACAGAAGAGGAGAACAACGGATTTCCTTCGGTTCTCCATCTCCGTGTCATTATCTCCAGTATTACGGCCGCGGAGCCCTCTGCGGACTCGACCGGACATTAAAATGTGTCTGGCGGTTAGTGAATTGAGCAACAGCAACAAAAAGAACGGGAACCACGCCATTAAGCTGTACGTCAGCAGCTCAAATGAAGCCCATGACGTTAAGGTTAAGAAAGCCTGTTTGAAGACGCAGCCCCAGGATATATTGTCCATATTGTATTCTGGGTCAATTGTAAAATACCAGGGCACACTTATTAAACAGCTAAATACGGTCACAATCCCCATAATAATTGTCGCCGTTCTTTCGGTGCAATACTTTGCTTTCACATTCTGATAGCAAATGGCCAAGAATCGATCCAATGTAAACGCGACCGTGAACCAGACAGAGATTAGCGTGGCTGCAAAGGTTAGTACGAAGGCAGTGGAGCAGACAGGCGTGATGTTCAGGAATGAACGTGGAAAATACATCACAAAAACTGTTCTCAATAAGACGTCGGTGATGATGACCAGGAGATCGGCCATTGACATTCCCACCAGGTAGCGTGTGATGCATTTGGAGAGACCACACTCCCCCCGGGACAGGACCAGAATCGTCAGCAGGTTCACTGCAAGCGAAACAAAACAAAAAGAAGAAATTCATAGCTGAGATCAACGACGACTCATAGACACAATGTGCCGCGGACACTGCTTTACCAGAAAAAAGCGAAGCTGCAGGAGTAACTCCGCGGGTCAGGAAGCATCCCTGGAGATAATGGATAGATCGCCGCCGTCTTTCAGGTTGATTTTACGGGAAATAAATGCGGAAGGAATGAGATGCAAGACAAAGCATGTCAGGTAGCAGGTGAACGCAGGCGGGAGAGAAGGCGGGGGTGATCGTCGATAGGTAGAAGCTTGGAGGAAGGCGAAATATGAAACTATCAGAACTTTTGACACAAGAGGATTGAAGAGTTGCCGAAGGATGAGCACAGAGGAAAGACGTTACGTTGAAGGGGAATATGGAGGGTAAAATTAGAAGCGATTCCACGTGAGGCACTCGAAAGTTCTTGGCTTCACCGTCGTATAATGTCACTGTGCCACTTAGGAAACCTGAACGGAAACCTCTGGAGACGTTGCGCTCCACCAAAGGTTTCCATGCGGTCCCCGGAGGTTTTTGTCAGTCTCCCCAATGGTCGTAAATGGTTTCCGTTTCGTCTATGTTACGGCGATTATTTCAAAAAAATTGAAAACCGGCCGCCACTAAAAATAGGTTGCGCTTTTAAAAATCGGCAATTTTAAAGTCGGAGCCGGTTGCGATGCTAGTTGAAGGTGGTTGCCGGAGGTTGCAGCTAGTTGAAGGTAACAACTTGTTGTCACCCAGTTTTATTCCTCCAAGGAGGGCTTACCTCCCACCACCTGCAACCTAGGGATGTGGCAGAGTGAAGGCGAAATGAGGACTAGGCAGTTGAACGATGCACTGGGGACGAGACAGAATGAAGGCGCAGTGTGATTCTGGCAATCCGGGTGAAACTACAAGTTGGCATGTTGAATCTGCAGTAGAAACGATACCTTGAGAAGGTGGAACGGGTTACGTGCATGCCGAAAGTAAGTCCATAAGTTAGTAAGTGATAGGAGCAGAATTAGGCAAATGTGCCATTCAATCATGGGAGATCTATCTCTCCCTAATCCCGTTCTCCTGCCTGCTCCCCACAACCCCTGACACCGTACTGAGCAAGGATCCACTGGATCCTCTGGGTTGGACGAATGACTTATAGAAGAGGGTTGGTCGGCGTTTGTGGCGTTGAGTGCTAGTTTGGTAGGTTGGCTCGATTCGTGCATACATTGTCTGGCAAGTGCAGTGTGATTTTCATTGACCAATTCTGCTCGATCGCTGAATGCCGGGACAGAGGGAAGATAAGATGAGAATCGAACTCATCACTCTGATTGGGAACGGCAATGTGATTACAAACGTGAATGAAACGAATGCATCTCGCCATTTATTGAAGGTGAGGATAATCTGCAGCATTTAACAGTGGTGCAAGGCAGATTAAAGTCGCAGTGTGATTCTTGCCGGATGGTGATATTGCCCTTGTAAAATGAATTATCCACTGTACACCGATTAATTTACACTTCAATCATAACCCATGGAGTGGCTCGAGTAACATATGATTGTCAGGCAGCAAGCTCATCTGTACAATTATTTGAATGTATTCTGTTGATTGGTGATGTACTCTCGGTCGACAGCATTATGGAGTTTACTTTAATAGTGTACATGATGTCTTAACTTGAAGCACCTTGGTGAAGGTAAAGGTTCCAACCAGAACACAGGAAAATATGCAGGTGCGCCTCGACATACCTGATCTCCCGGTTGCCAGACACTTTAATTCCCTTCTCCATCCCATTCCCACACTGAACTTTCTGTCCTCCAATGTCAGAGTGAGGCCAAACGCAAATTGGAGGAGCAGCATCTCATATTTGCAGCCCAGTGGTATGAACATTCAATACTCAACATTCATCATGCCGGTATTCGCTCTCTATGCATCCCTCTCCCCCACCAAAGTTGCACCAGCCTCCCGTTTCCCCCCCGAAAACAGCTAACAACGCCATGTCTCCATTATTATCGTTACTTTTTGCATATGGTTTAGTCATTGTTCTATATCTCTCTGCATCATCGCCTTTACGTATCGTTTTCCTTTCCCGTGAATTTCCGTCTGAAGAAGGGTCCCGAACCGAAACATCACCCATTCCTTAACTCCAGAGATTCGGCCTGTCCCACTGAGCTACTCCAGATCTTTCTGTCTACCTACAGAAAAACTATTACTTTTCTTGAAGCAGAGCTCCAATAGCCAAATAACCAGTGGAATGTAGGTCCCGAATGCGTAACGTTTCAACAGTGCCCATATATAAACAGGTGAAAATAAATGAAGGCTAGCACGTGGCTGAAAACACACATACAACCATGTTCCGAAGGTCAGTTTTGTGGTCTGATCCAAATTTCCTGAAAGGGAAGGAACGTCCTTGTACAGAAAGTTAATTTCGAGTCAGTGTTCAGACAGGTGGGGAATCGAGGACCTCAATTCCTCTCTTAATTTAGTGGTTGCTTCGCAATCGCAGATCAAACTGGGTTTACCCCTAAGAGACAATCATCTGTTAATTTCAGACGTCTCCTCAACATACTCCATTCACACCAAACTGAAGAACAAAGATGATCAATTATTTCGTTGGATGCAGAGAAAGCATTCGATCAGGTGGCATGGGATTATATGGTTAAAGTATTGCAAACATTCCAATTGGGAGAGAATTTCATCCTATGGATTAAATTACTATATAATAAGCAAACGGCTTAGAATATTAACTAATAACATGTTATCTACGAAATTTCAGTTATCAACGGGTAATAGACAAGGATGTTCACTATCATCGCTGTTATTTGCTCTTATAACTGAACCCCTAGCGAAAAGAATTAGAACACATCCGACTATCCACGGCTACAACACAAAATATTCAAATAATAAAATATCGTTTACGTTGATGATGTACTACTGTACATCACAAAACCCCATATCACTATACCAAACATATTAAACTTAATTGAGGATTTTGGATCATTCTCAGGATACAGAATAAATTGGAACAAAAGTGAAATCATGTCAATAAAACCGAAAGACTCAACACACCTCTTAAAATTCCCTTTTAAATGAGCTACAGAAAAATTTAAATACTTGGGTATTGAAATTACCCGAAAATTTCAAAATATGTTTAACGCATATTATAATCCTTTACTTAAGAAATTAAATAGCTTAATTCAATTCTGGAAAACGCTTCCGGTATCTTTAATATGTCGAATAAATGTTATAAAAATGATTTTTCTACCACAAATGTTATACTTATTCCAATCAAATCCAATATACCTACCAAGAATATTTTTTAAATAATTGGATTCAGACATTACACATTTGATGTGGGATTATAAATCCCGTAGAATACAAATAACACATTTGAATAAACCCAAAGCAGTAGGGGGATTAGCACTCCATAACTTTATGTATTATTATTGGTCAGTAAATATTAAAAATATTATTCAACTGCTGGACAATTCTGCCCAGCAGCTGGATTGCATTATTATGGAGAGAGAGGACTGCTCACCTTGTAATATTGGAGCGATCCTCCTCTCACCAATGAAGTTGAATAACACAAACTATAACAAAAACCCAATTATACATAGTACAATTAGAACTTGGAAACAAATAAAACATAATTAAAAATTAAGAACTCTATCTAACTTATCTCCAATAGTTAATAACCCTTCGTTGAAACCCTCCATAATAGATAAATCATTTATAAAATGGGAAATAATAGGAATTAAAACGCTCGGAGGCTTGTATAAAACTGAAAAAAATCTATCATTCATATAATTACAACTAAAATATAAACTGGGAAACAATCAACATTTTAAATATTTTCAAATATGCGATTATCTGAAAAAAAAACCCTCAAGATTATTACAACATGCCATTAGATTTACTGAGTGCAGAAATGAAAACAAAGGCCGAATCAGCAAATTTAATATCATATTTATATAATATTATTTTAAATGTAGAAATACAAACAACCGAAGTTATCAGAAGAGACTGGGAACAAGAATTATCTATTGAAATTTCAAAAGAGAGGTGGGATGAACATTTATAAAATGTGCATAAATGTTCAATTAATATAAGCCACACTTCAATCCAATTTAAAATTTTACACAGATGATACTGTTTGAAAAACCAAAATAAGTAAACTTTTTCCCAACGTATCACCTATCTGTGATAAATGTCAGTCACAAGAAGATACTATACCGCATTCATTTGTTTTTTGTATAAAAATTTAAAAAAAGTGTACTGAAATCTTTGAAATTATTTTTTTTTAAAAACTGATACCAAAAGCAGAATGGATTATCTACGGAACAGCGGAAGGTAGCCCTGAACTAAATGTGTTTCAAAATAACCTATTCGAATATGGGTTAATAACTGGAAAAAAGCTAATTTAAAATTTGGAAAAACGCTCTTATACCAACAATAAATATGTGGATTTGAACTATGTTTGAAACACTACCACTGGTAGATATGAAACTCCGCCTGGAAGCAAAATCAGATGGCTTTTATAGGACGTTGTCTTCATTTATAGACTTACTACAAGGATAAGGTGCAATAGTACTTTAAAAAGGCACCGGCGTCAGGTCTTGGTAAAGGGGGATGAAACATTGTCAAGTTGGTATATTCCTTTTGCGCGATGTTTATAATAGAGCAACTGTGTTTTCCTTTTTATATTCTTTTTCTTTATTCTTTTCTCGGGTCTATCTCTTAATTTCCTTTTTCTAATTCCTCGACTAAGGGGTCTTTCTTCTTTCCTTTTGTCGCTCTTCTTCACTTTCACAATTCTCTCTCACTTTCTCAATTTTCTCAATTTCTATCCTTTTTAATAGCTTTAAAAAACGAAGGGGTACAATAGATGTAATAATATATACGGGACGTGTATTAATGTAATTTACTGTACTTCTAATAAAATAAAAAATAAGATAAATTAACAAAATAGTGGTTGCTTCGCAGACTATATCGGCACCGAGCTATTCTCCTCTCCTCACACTGCCTGGACGTACTTAAAACAGTTTTTACCCCACTGCTATAAAGGCACTAAATATAGCCGCCAAGGAACTGCGGGACGAAGGGACTGTGGTTGGTACACTGTGAAATCGACAGAAGGATGTAGGGTTGGGTGTGTATGCGTGCTATTTTCATATTTCATATTTATTTTAGTTGTTTACCTCTTTTAATATTTACATTTATATCGTTAGCTTTTATGGTTTGAATGGTGCACTGACTGGTTGACATTTTTAAATTTCGTTGTACATGGTTCATGTTACAATGGCAATAAATAAACTATTAAATACTATTAAATACTGCATAAAATCGAAATGTCACTGCCGACCTGGCACCAGCATTCGTTCACACGTTCACAATTGCAACAAAAAACTTTGCCTGAGATCATCGTTTATATTACGACACGGAGCCAACTCGAATGCAAAGTTAGGATTAAGAAAATACCGCATCACCGTATGAAGAGAGAGTGCAGCAAAACGATCAGTGTCTCAACTGCAGTGACGGAGGAACTCTGTGTAGGAAGGAACAGCAAATACTGTTTTAAGCCGAAGATAGACCCAAATGGAGTAACTCGGCTTTTCAGACTCATCTCTGGAGAAAAGGAACTGGTGAAGTTTCGGGTGGAGCATTTTATTCAGATTGAGAGACGGGGAAAAAGGAAACGATAAATGTAGACGTTGATATAGAGAGATAAATAACAAATTAAAGAGGGACTGGCAAACAATTTAACGCCGGTAAAGCAAACAGCTCATTGTTAGTTGTTTTTTAGGTGAGAACGAGTACAGCCAATGACCCAACAAGACGATATTTAAGCCTGTACGACGTGGGTGGAGGAGGGATGGGGAGTTGGGAATGCAGGTGTTACTTAAAATAAGATTAATTAATATTCATCCCACTGAGTCGTAAGCTGAGGCACTCAGCGAGGGAGGCAGCATCTCAGGAGGGAATGGACAGGCGACGTTTCGGATCTCAACCTCCATTCCATTCCCTGATACTGCCTGAGCCACCGAGTTCCTCCAGGGCCTTGTGCTTTGTTCAAGGTTGCAGAATCTGCAGATTCGTGTGATAACAGCAAGCCCCGGTATCATTAGAGTCAACAAGATAAAGACCATGTGTAGAAGTGAATGTCGACTCACCGGGAATACCAATCGCTGCCAGAACGGGATAGTAAATGGCCATTATTTGATCCAATATCCAACTTCCCATTTTTGCAAACGTGACGATTCCACGCCGTATCACAGCAGCCCAGTGCCAAACTACTGCCGAGATGTCCACACTTCTCTTAATATAGAGGACAGATGTCCCGAGCGACACCAATCTCCTGATCGTTAGTTACACTTTAAGAAAAAAACAAGTTACGTCAAAAGTTCCCAGGACAATACATCTATTGGGATCAGCAATTTACAATAACACGTTAAACAACAGAATGCCATTTTAAAATTACAGAGAGAGAGCATTGCGTGAAAGGTTTACTGGTTACTTCTTGGAAAGAGTAAACTATCCACAGTGAAGGCAGATTATTATCTGAATGTTATCCGATTAGGAAAGGCGGAGGTGTTAGGAGACTTTGGTGTCCACGATCATCGGTCACTGATACTGGCATGCAGGTACAGCAGGAGTGGCAATAGCCAATAGACAATAGGTGGAGGAGTAGGCCATTCTGCCTTTCGAACCAGCACCGCCATTCCATGTGATCATGGCTGATCATCCACAATAAATATCCCGCCCCTGACTGGGAATAAAATGGCATGGTTGACCTCATAGCGAGTTGATTTGAGTATAGGAGGAAGGGGGATTTACTGCAGTTGTACAGGGCCCTGGTGTTGCCACATGTGGACTATTGTGTGCAGTCTTCGTCTCCTAATTTCAGGAATTACATTCTTGCTGTTGAGGGAGTGCAGCGTCGGTTCACCAGGTTAATTCCCGGGATGGAGGGACTGATATGATGAAAGAATGGATAGACGGGGCTTATATTCACTGGAATTTAGAAGTAAGAGAGGGGATCTTAGAGAAATATCTGAAATTCTGAAGGGATTGGACAGGCTAGATGCAGGAAATTTTTCGCGATGTTGAGGTAGCGCACAACCAAGAATCAGAGATTAAGAATGAGGGATAATGCTTTGGGAGTGAGATCAGGAAAAGCTTTTACACTCAGAAATGTATGAATATGTGGAATTATCTGTCATAGAAGCCAGTGGAGGCCAAGTAACTGTCTATATGTGTTGTAGAGTTCGGTATAGCTCTGAGAGCTGACGGAATCAAGGGAGAAAGCAGGAACGGGATACTGATATTGTATGATCAGACATTATCAAATTGAATGGAAGTGCTGGCATTAAGGGTCGAATGGCCTACTCCTGCACCTTTTCTATATTTCTTTATTTCTTAGAGGACTCTTCATGGAGGGCACTGAGGAGTTAATGTTGGAATATCGGGTCTGTATCCCGCACCGGCCAGGGGCATCTATGAACACGTGCCCTGAATGAAAGATGATGTTGCCATTTAGAGTCTAGAGTTAATAGTCAATAGCGTTTTATTGTCAAACGTCCGAGTTAAAACAATAAAAACATACTTGTAATAGCACAACATAATGTGTAAACATAGTCCACAGTATACAATATAATAAGCGAGAGAGCGATAATGCTATTTCAGTGTGTGTAAAAACACATGCTCACAAATACACATCTATATATAGATCACGCGTGTGTGTGTGTGTGTGTGTGTGTGTGTGTATGTGTGTGTGTGTGTGTGTGTGTGTGTGTATGCGCGTGTGCGTGCGTATGTGTGTGCGTGTATGTGTGCAGTTTGTGCGTGTGTGTGCATGTGTGTGCGTGTGTGTGTGTGCGCAGTGTCTGCATGTGTAGATGTCTATATGTGTGTGTATATAGAGATAGATATGATTTATAGGTCGACACAAAATGCTGGAGTAATATATCGGGAGAGGCAGCATCTCCGGACGGAGGAAATGTGTGACATTCAGGGTAGAGACCCTTCGTCAGACAATCACAAGTACTCTCACAGACGAGAGTTCAGTTCTGTCTGAAGAAGGGTCTCGACCCGAAATGTCGCCCATTCCTTCTCTCCAGAGTAGCTGCCTGTCCCGCTGAGTTAGTCCAGCACTTTGCGTCCACCTTTAGAGTGAACGAGCATCTGCAGTTCCTTCCTACACTGTTATAGCAAATATTGTCTGTGCTCTCTGCTGTGCTTTCAGGCTGTACAGTGCAGTGCCCTATATCCCAGCTTTAATGTAACCAATGTTTTAACAAAGTTCATCACAACCTCCTGCACCTTCAGTTACAAACACGTGCAAATGGTAGGCATTGTTTATACTGGATTTAAAAAAAAAACATATTCCCTTATTACCCTGAACGTATTTCTTATTGGAAAGCAGAATATAGTTGATGCGGTCGGTCAGATCAGACAAAAGCTGGTTTCGACATGTGTTGAATTTCGCCCAATGCATTTGATAAATGGTTTCTCCCCACTTTTCCAACCAGAAGGAAATCACCGAGCGCAAAATGACCAATCCTGTCATATCAATCAACCGACTCAGAGAGCTGAGGTGTTCTTTAAAAAAACAGTAATTTTTTTCGTCTGGTTTCTCGATTCACACACAAAGGACCACTGGTCTTCAAGATACACGGTAGTGTATGTATTGTGTTAATGGAAATACAATTGTTACGGGTTACTCTTGGTGTAAATATCTATGGAACCAATTTGGGTTATCATTTTGATGAATCAACCGGAATCTCCAATCACACGGAGTTTTATTTTATATTCGGGAAAGTCCAAAAGCTGCGAATGAAAATTTATTATCCCCCCCACTATGCCATCTCCTCTTCACCCTCCCGTCCCCCTGGACCAATGATGTGATGGACACGGGGCTCTTCCAATCGCTGACAAGGTCTCCAACAAATGTCGTTCCCGGAGACGTCATGTCCGATATTTGTATTTTCAACATCGCGTCCGTTCGGATATGTGGCGTTTCGGCACAGTGCCCTTTCGGTTATGTGGCTTTTAGGCGTCGTGCCATTTCAGTTATTTGGCTTTTAGGCGTCGTACCCTTTCGGTTGTATTGCTTTTATGCCTCGAGTCCGATCGTTTGTTTGACTTTTAGGCGTCGTGCCCTTTCGGTTATTTGGCTTTTCAGCGTAGTGTCCGTTCGCTTGTTAGGCTTTGATGTTTCCGTTCGGTATCTTGGCTTCCACTTCTTCGCTTCAGCTTCTCGTCCTACCACGTCCCGTCCGGATACCATACTGGAGCCTGCCAGAGAGTAGGCAATTTAATGTTTTCTGGATTTAGTGTTTTCTCGTGAACCAGATTTAACAAGGGTACTCAAGGTGAAGGAATCGCTCGGAGTTAGTGGACCGTAATATGGTAAGGTTTAATCTGCAATTTGAGAGGGAGAAGGTTAAATCCGAAGATTCCCTGTTGCAATTCAACAAAGGGGATTATGAGGGATGAGAGAGGAGATGGCCAAGTTGGACTGGAAAGGATCCTAGCAGGAATGAACCTGAAACTAGAAAGGCTGGGGGGAGGGACTCGGGTAGAGGGGGCTAGGGGATTAGGGGGATAGGGTGGTAAAGAAAGCTTTTGGTGTGCTGGCCTTTATAAATCAGAGCATTCAATATATGAGTAGGGAAGTAATGTTAAAATTGTAAAGGGCATTGGTAAGACCCATTCTGGAGTATGGTGTACAATTTTGGAAAGGCATTGATAAGACCAATTCTGGAGTATGGTGTACAATTTTGGTCGCCTAATTATATGAAGGATGTCAACAAAATAGAGAGAGTATAGAGGAGATTTACTAGAATGTTGCCTGGGTTCCAGCAACTAAGTTACAGAGAAAGGTTGAACAAGTTAGGTATTCATTCTTTGGAGCGCAGAAGGTTAAGGGGGGGACTTGATTGAGGTCTTTAAAATGATGAAAGGGATAGACAGAGTTGACGTGGATAAGCTTTTCCCATTGAGGGTAGGAAAGATTCAAACAAGAGGGCATGACATGAGAATTAAGGGACAGAAGTTTAGGGGTAACATGAGGGGGAACTTCTTTACTCAGAGAGTGGTGGCTGTGTGGAATGATCTTCCTGCAGAAGTGGTGGAGGCAGGATCGATTTTAACATTTAAAAGTAAAGTGGATAGGTATATGGATGGGAAGGGAATGGAGGGGTATGGTCTGAGAGCAGGTAGATGGGACTGGGGAAAATAAATGGTCGGCACGGTCTGTAAGGGCCGAGAAGGCCTGTTCCCGTGCTGTAATTGTTATATGGTTATATGGTTATATGGTTATATGGAAACAGCAATGGCACGAATTTCTGGGCATAATCCAGAATATGCTGTATAATTTTATTCCAAAGAGGAAGAAAGATGCGAAGGCGAGTAAGAGGCATCCTTGACTAACAAATGAAGGTAGGAATTGAATAAAACTAAAAGAAAACGTGCATAATATTGCAAAGCGTAGCGGGAGGCCAGAGGACTCGGAAACTTTCAATAAACTATAGTTTTATTTTCCAATAAACTATAGTTTCAAGATCATTTCCTGTGGGTTGGTGGGAAGCTAATGCTATCCCATTTTTCAAGAAAGTAGCGAGAGAGAAAACGGGGAAATATAAACCCGTTAGACTGACATCGGTCGTGGGGAAGATGCTGAAGTTCATTATTAAATAAGCAACAGCGGCAAATTTGGATAGCAAGAAAAGGATTGATCGAAGTCAGTATAGATATATGAAGGGGAAATCCTGCTTGAATAATGTCCTGGAATATTTGGAGGACGTGACAAGTAAAATGGATGAAGTAGAGCTGGTGGATTTAGTGTATCTGGACTTTCAGAAAGCCTTTGATAATGACCGACGCAAGTGATTATTGGGCAGATTTAGAGCACATGGATTTGGTGGTAGGGTATTGACATGGATATATAATTGGTTGTGAACTGCGGAGACAAAGCTAGATGGTTCCAGTGTGACTTAGATTGTTTGAGTGAGTGGGTAGTACATGGCAGATGCAGTGTAATAATGTAGATAAAAGTGAGATTATACCAAATGCCGGCAAGAACAAGGAGGCAGATTATTATCTCAATGGTGTCAGATTATGAAAAACTGACCTGGGTGTCCTTGTAAACCAGTCACTGAAAGTAAACATACAGGTACATCAGGCAGTGAAGTAGGCTAATGGCATGTAGGCGTTCTTCACGAGAGGACTTGAGTAAAGGTGTAAAGACGTCCTGCAGTTGTACATGGCCCTGGTGAGACAACATCTGGAGTATTGTGTGCCGTTTTGGCCTCTTAATTTGAGGAAGAACATTCTTGCTATTGAGGGAGTGTAGCGGAGTTTCATGAGGCTAATCCCCGGGATGGCGGGACTGTCATATGAGGAAAGGATGCAAAGACTGGGCCTGTATTCACTAGAATTTGGAAATGGTGTGAGGGAATCTTATAGAAACGTATCAAATTATAAAAGGATTGGACAATCTAGATACACGAAAAACATCCCGAATGTTTTGGAACACAGATCCAGGTGGGCCCAGTCTTGGAATTATGGAGAGGCCATTTAAAACTGAGATGGCAAATAAAAATCGCCCAGAGAGTTGTGAATTTGCGGAATTCTTTGCCAGTAAAGGCCAATTCACTGGATGAATTTAAAAGAGCGTAAGATACAGATCGAGCCGTGAATCAATTGCCAGCCCACCAGCCGTGAGTGAGTTAACTGCCAGCCCACCAGCCGTGAGTGAGTCACCTGCCAGTCCACCAGCCGTGAAGGACCATGATAGCCAATCGTGGATCTCACAGGGAGGCAATGAAGGGAGCAATATAGCAAAATGCGGTGAGTGAGTACGCACCGTGGGAAGTACCAGAGGGAGAGGGGAGAGAGACAAATTTCTCTTTATTTTTCGACAGATCTAAAGCAATGAAGGAGGACAAAGGACCTGGAGAGGCTATCCTGGATCTGACAGGGAGCTAATGAAGGGAGAAAAACACTGGGGTGAGGTGCAACACACACACACACACACACACACACACACACACAC
This sequence comes from Raja brachyura, assembly GCA_963514005.1. The sequence continues at coordinate 47,905 of CAUPSL010001081.1, forward strand.
ACACACACACACACACACACACACACACACACACACACACACACACAGACGCACACGCACACACACACACACACACACCACACACACACACACACACACACACACACACACACACACACACACACACACACACACACACACACACACACACACACAGAGACGCACACGCGCACACACACACACACACCCGCACACACACACACACACACACACACACACACACACACACACACACACACACACACACACACACACACACACACACACACACACACGCTCGCGCACACACACGCACGCACACACACACAGGCCTGGATGACTGAGCTGACAGCCCACCATACATGAGTGACTGAGCTGCCAGCCCACCAGGCCTATGACTGTGATGCCAGCCTATTAGGCCTCAGTGATTGAGCTGACAGCCAGCCTGGCCTGAGTGCCTGAGCTGCCATGCCTGAGTGACTGACCTGCGATGCCTGAGTGAATAGGTTGCCAGCCTGAGTGACTGAGCTGCCCACAATGTACATACTTGCCCGCTTAAAACAAGGCCATTCGACCAACAACACCCATAGATGTGCTACAGAAATCCCGCCCCTCACTTCCACCAATATTGGAATTGGTGGAGAGGTGGAATATTGCGTTGGGGGCGCAGCCCTCCCGTGAGAATATGCAAGCAGCGGGTCCCCCATTTAGTCTAGTTACTGACTAATAGTCTAAAAAAAATCAAAAGACTTTGACATTAAAATCACCAGTTTGAACTGATGACGTCAAAATGGATCGGCGAGCAGGGAAGGGCAGACAAAGTGCAATTGGATTGATTTTTCTGCCGAGAAAGACAATAGACAATAGGTGCAGGAGTAGGCCATTCGGCCCCTCCAACCAGCACTGCCATTTAGTGGGATCATGGTTGATAATCACCAATCAGTACCCCGTTCCTGCTTTCTCCCCATATCCCCTGACTCCGCTATCTTTAAGAGCCCTAACTAGCTCTCTCTTGAAAGCATCCAGAGAAACTGCCTCTACCGCCCTCCGGGGCAGGTAAATCCACTGACTCACAACTCTCTGTGAGATAAAGTGTTTCCTCGTCTCCGTTCTAAATGGCTTACCTCTTATTCTTGAACTGTGGCCCCTGGTTCTGGACTCCCCCAACATCGGTAACATGTTTCCTGCCTTTATTGTGTCCAAACCCTTAACAATCTTATATGTTTCAATATAATCTCCTCTCATCCTTCTAAACTCCCGGGTGTACAAGCTCAGCCGCTCCATTCTCTCGGCATATTACAGTCCCGCCATCCCTGGAATCCACCTTGTAAACGTACGCTGCACTCCATCATTGGCACGAATGTCCTTCCTCAAATTAGGGGACCAAAACTGCACACTATACCCCAGGTGAGGTCTCACTAGGGCTCTGTACAACTGCAGAAGGACCTCTTTGCTTCTATACTCGAATCTTCTTGTTATAAAGCCCATTCGCTTTCTTCCCCAAGGGGAGGGGAGGCAAGGGACGTGCTGGAATGTTACGTTCGCGGCGTCTTCGGGTAGGGAATGAACGGGACTGCACTTGGTCCAGTACTTATTAAACGTCTGATATTCTACGTGTGTATATGTGTGTGTGTTCGTGTTTATATGTGGTTGCCTTTACATCTTCGCAAAAACACTATGCGGTAACGATAACATTTTTACATATCGGATTGACATTTCCCCCCTATAGGCACAGATCACTTTCACAGAACATGCTATGCTTTATATCTCGACATTACTGATTAAAGTTTAAAACAATCTAAATAATTTGGATTTCAAAACGACCAGCTTCAAATGATGACGTCACAATGGCTCGGTTAGCTGTGACGACATAGGATCACTCAGAACTTTTCACTTCACAGGAGGGGGAGGGCGAATAGCTATTGCAACAAGCAGGGCAAGTGCAATTGGAAAAGTGTTTAACGCCCACTGCTTGGGGAAGCAAGGGAGTGCTGGAATATTACGTTTGGGAACGTCTTGAGATGCAGGACCAGGCCACCCGTGGGGGATAAGTCGTGTGAACAGATGCGTTGCGGAAGCAGATACAACGGGACTGCATGCCTCAATGTTTCTAATATATTGCGATAGTCTCTGTGTGAACTATCCCAGCCCCCCCCCCCCCCCGACAGCTCGTTCTATTCACCCATCACCCTTTGAGGGAAAATGTGACCTCTCATATCCCTATCGCATCTCCCCTCCCCCCCGCACCCCATTAAGTGCTCTTCTGGAGGATGGTCCAGGAAGCTGTGGTGAGGAGACTACGCCAAATGTTGTGGAGGGTGGGACACAGTGAAGAAATGAAAGGTAAGCTGATTATTCAGTGTGATGCTTGCAGGATGTGGGAGGTCAGCAACATTGCTGGTGCATCTGGCTGCTTCAACTGTGGAACGTGTGTCCAGGTTCAGCACCCGACGGATTGTGTTTGGGGCACTGAACAGGCAACTAAATGACGTCAGGAAAACGAGTGTTTCCTCGACAGGTCCTAGAACGAAATCGTTACACCAAAGATACCGGAAGAGAGAAAGTGGGTGACGATGAGGAAGGGAAGGGAGCTTGAGTACAGGAAACTCCGGGGGGTGTACATCTTGAACACAGGTACGCCGTCTTGGAAGTTGTCGGGACAGAAGACACTGCCGGTCTGAGCGCAGGCAGGTCTGCGAGTCCCAACGTGGCGCTGAAGCAAGGCGAAGGGACCGACGTCAGCGGTAGTCGGAGACAGCTTCGTTCGAGGTACAGACATGGTTTTCTACAGCAACAGGGGAGCTTCAAGGATGGTGTGTTGCCTTCCTGGTGCCAGGATCCAGGACGTCACGGTCCGATTTTAAGGCATCCTCAAGCGTGAAGATGAGTAGCCGGACGTGGTAGTGCATTTCGGTACAAATGACGTCGGTAACAAGAGGAAACTCATTCTGAAACGTGAATTCAGAGAGCTCGGAAGAAGGCTAAAAAAACAGGACGGGTGGTTATTTCCCGTTATTCAGAGAGCTCGGAAGAAGGCTAAAAAACAGGACGGGTGGTTATTTCCCGTATGTTTCCAGTTCCTCGTGCAGGTGAGAACAGGAAAAGGAAGAACGGCTATCTGAATGTGTGGTAGAGGAGCTGGTGCATGGACCAGGGATTTAGATTCTTAGACCAATGGGATATGTTTTGGAGTAAGGGTGAATTGTACAAAAGGGATGGGTTGCACCGCAACAGGCGAGGGACCAGCATTCTGTCTGCCAGGTGTGCCACTGCTACACGGGTGCGTTTGAACTTAATCGTGGTGGGGGGGAACAAATTCGAAATACAAGGATGGAGTTAAAGGGAAAGAGTGTATAGGAAAAGTTAAGAAAGGCACCGGAATTAACGGGACGGTAAACTCACGAATGGATAGGAGAGTATGGTCAAGTGAAATAGGAATCGGTGTGAAAGGCGAGGTGAGTAATCGATTAAAATATTCCATATGAATGCATGAAGTATAAGAAGTCGTGGATGAGCTTTAGGCTCAGTTAGAGATTGGTAGATATCACATTGTGTGGATTACAGGGACATGACTGCAGAAGGATCGGGGCTGGGAACTGATTATTCAGGGTTATACGTCCCATAAAAGCGACAGGTAGGTGGGCAGAGGAGGTGGGGTAGCTGTTGGTGAGGGGTGAAATTCAGTCCCTTGCGAGGGGTGACATAGAGGCCGAAGATGTGGAGTCGCCGTGTATAGAATTGAGGAATGGTAAAGGGAAGAAGGCACTAATGGAAATTATCTACATGACCCCAAACAGTAGTGTGGATATAGGGTGCAAAATGCAGCAGGAATTAAAAATGGCATGTAACAAAGGTAATGCCACTGTGGCTATGTGATATTTCAATATACAGATAGACTGGGAAAATCAAGTTGGTTCTGGTCCCCAGGAAAGGGAGTTTGTCGAGTACCTCCGAGATAGATTCTTAGAACAGCTTTTATTGGAGCTCATCAGAGAAAAGGCAATTCTGCATTTAGTGTTGTCTAATGTTCTCTGACTTAAGGTAAAGGAACCGCTAGGAGGTGGTGACCATAATATGATAAGTTTTAATCTGCAATTTGAGAGAAAGAAGGTTAAAGCAGAAGTGACAGTGCTGGACTTGAACAAAAGGGAATCATGAAGGCATGAGAGAGGAGATCGAGGTCGACTGCAAAATGATGCTAGCAGGAATGACAGTGAAACAGCAATGGCAGGAATTTTAGGGGATAATCGAGAAGATACATGATCATCTCATTCCGAAGCGGTAGAAAGTTTCTAAGGAGATTAAGAGGCAACCGTGACGAACAAGGGAAATTAAGGATGGAATAAAAGTTAACAAAAAGGTGTGTAACATAGCAAAGAGTAGCGGGATGCCAGAGGATTGGTGAACTTTCAAAGGACAACAGAGGGAAACACAAGGTGCAATACGGGGTGAAAAGATAAAGTACGAGCGTAAGCATGCCATGAATAGAAAGAGGGATTGTAAAAACGTATTTAGGCATGTTAAGGAAAAGCGATTAATAAAAACAAATGTAGGTCCCTTGAAGGCAGAAACAGGTGAAATTATTATGGGGAACAAGGAAATTGCAGAATTCCTGAACACCGACTTTAGTTCTGTCTTTACTAAGGAAGAAACCAACAATCTCCCAGGTGTACTAGAGGAGAGAGGATCTAGGGAGACAGTGAAACTGGAGACATTTGCATCAGACGAGAAATACTATTGGGTGGACTGGGGGGGACTGAAGGCTGATAAATCCCCGGCTCCTGTGGTCTGCATCCCAGGGTACTTAAGGAGGTGGCTTAGGAAAGCGTGGACGCTTTGGTGGCAAATTTGCACTGTTCCACAGATTCTGGATCAGTTCCGACGGGTAGGAGTGTAGCTACAGCCATCCAACTTTTCAAGAAAGAGCGAGAGGGAAAACTAGGAATTATGGACCAGTTAGCCTAACATCGGTCGAGGGGCAGATGCTGGAGTCAATTATTAAAGATGTAATACGGCGAATTTGGATAGCAGTAAAACAATTGGTCCTATCTTCTGGATTTTTGTTAGGACGTGACAAGTAAAATGGAAGGAGAAGCCGCGGGTGTAGTGTATCTGGACTTTAAGAAAGCCTTTGATAAGGTCCCACACAGCAGATTAGTGGGGAAATTTAGAGGACAAGGAATTGGGTATTGACATGGATAGAGAATTGCTTGGCGGACAGAAAACAACGAATCGGAATAAACAGGTCGCTCGGTAGTTGCAGGTTGACTTGGACAGGTTGGGTGAGTGGGCAGATGCATGGAGATGCAATATAATGTCGATTAATGTGAGGTTATCCACTTTAGCGGCAAGAACAAGCGGGCAGATTATTTTCACAGTGGTGTCAGATTAGGAAAAACGGAAGTGCAACGGGACCTGGATGTCCTTGTACACCAGTCACAGAAAGTATACATGCAGGTACAGCAGGCCGTGAAGTAAGCTAATGGCATTTTGTAGGCGGCGCGACCAACGTTTGCAGCGGCCTCTGCAGTCCGTCTATCTTGTTTTTGGTTTTGTCCCGTTGAGTGTATACAGTAGTTTGGAGTGGTCTATGTATTGTGTTTAACTGTGTATATGTGGGGGGGGGGGCGGGGGAAACGAGGGACCCGACCATTTTATGAAAACATTTGCAAGCCACTGTGTGTCCCATAGAAAGGACAGGCAGAGGAGGTGGGATAGCACTGTTGGTGAGGGTGCAATTCGGTCCCTTGCTAGGGGGTGACATAGGGACTGCAAGTAGTCTGGATATAGGGTGAAACATGCAGCAGGAATTAAAATTGGCATTAACAAAGGTAATGCCACTGTGGTTATGGGATATTTCAGTATGCAGGCAGACTGCGAAAATCAGGTTGGTTCTGGACTGCAAAAAAGGGAGATTGTTGTGCCTCCGAGATGGATTCTTAAAGCTGCTTGTACTGGAGCCTACCAGAGAGAAGGTAATTCTGGATTTAGTGTTGTCTAATGAACCAAATTTAGTAACGGAACTCAAGGTGAACGAACCGCTAGGTAGTGACCATATTATGACAAGTTTTAATCTGCAATTTGAGAGGGAGAAGGTTAAATTAGAAGTGCCAAAGTTGCAGTTCTTCTTTTCGTGTCCATCTTGTTACAAATGTTGGCCTCGCTGTCATCGTCCGTCCTGAAAAGGGCGCAAGCTTCCGGCGACACTCAGTGGAAACCATCACTTGTCGCAAGAGATGATGGTGGTAGCAGAATTAGCTCAGGATACTGCCAGTTTCCAGCCCCGCGACGTGAACGCTCCTGCTATGGGGCCAGTATTGCAGTTGAACAAAGTGGATTATGAAGGCATGAGAGAGGAACTGGCCAAGGTCGAGTGGAAAAGGATCCTAGCAGGTATGACGACGAATCAGCTATGCCAAAAAATGCTGGCCATAATCCAGAATTTGCATGATCATTTCATTCCAATAGGAAGGTAAATTATATATGGAGCAGGAGGCAACCGTCGCTGACAAGGTCAAGTTAGGGATGGAATAAAGCTAAAATCAAACGTGTATAACATAGCAAAGTGCAGCGGGAAGCCAGAGGATTGAAAACATTTCAAAGGACAACAGAAGATAACAAAACGCGCAATGTGGGGTGAAAAGATGACGTGGTTAAACTTGCCAAGAATATAAAGAAGGATAGTAAAACTTTATTTAGGTATGTTAAGACAAAAAATATTAGTACAGACAAACGTGGGTCCCTTGAAGGCAGAAACAGGTGAAATTATTATGGGAAACAAGGAAATGGCAGATGAGTTGAACAGATACTTTGGTTCTGTTTTGATTAAAGAAGACACAAACTTTCTCCCAGATGTACTTGAGGACAGCGGATCTAGGGTGCCAGAGGACAAAAACGTCAAAGAAATTTGCGTTAGGCGAGAAATATTATTGAGGGGACTGATGGGACTGAAACCTGATCAATCCCCAGCGCCTCATGGTGTGCATCCCTCGGTACTCAAGGAGGTAGCTCTTGAAAGTGTGGACGCATGGTGGTCATTTTCCAATGTTCCACCGATTCTGATCAGTTCCTGTGGATTGGAGTGTAGCTAATGTTATCCCACTTTTCATTAGCTTTCTTCACTGCCTGTTGTACGTGCACGTTTACTTTCAGTGACTGGTGTACAAGGACACCCAGGTCTCGTTGCACTTCCGTTTTCGCTAATCAGACACCATTCAGATATTAATCTGCCTCCTTGGTCTTGACGAAAAAATGGATAATTTCAAAGAACCCTAACCTAGATTACATTGCATCTGCCATACATCTGTCCACTCACTCATACTGTCCAAGTCACCCTGCAGACTCCTAGCATCGTCTTCGCAGTTCCCACTGCCACCCAGCTATGTGTCATCTGAAAATTTGCTAGTGTTACTTTTATTTCCATCACCTAAATCATTCTTATATGTTGTGATTAGTAGCGGCCCTGGCACCGAGCTTTGTGGCACTCCGCTCGCCATTGCCTATCAAAAAAGACAGGGACCCGTTTATTCTTACTCTTTGTCTGCCAACCAATTCTCCATGCATGTCAATACCCTATCCCCAATTCCATGTGTTCTAAATTTGCCCACTAATCTCCTGTGTGGGACATTTTCAAAGGTTTTCTGAAAGTCCAGATACACTGCATACACTGCATCCACTGGCTCTCCTTCCTCCACTTTACTTGTTACACCCTCCAACAATTCCAGAATATTTGTCAAGCAGGATTTCCCCTTCACAAATCGAAGCTGACTTAGACCAATCATTTTACTGTCAT
>CAUPSL010001082.1:0-46167 GCA_963514005.1 Raja brachyura
GTGCATAGATATGCAAGGAATGGAGGGGTGTGGATCACATGCAGGCAGAGAAGATTAGTTTAACTTGACATCGTGTTTGGCACAGACATTGTGGGTCGAAGGGCCTATTTTTGTCAGGTGTTGATGTATGTAAGAGGAAAAATGTGATGATGAATGTAAGTGGATGCTTTATGGACAGCACGGACATGATGGGCCAAATGGCCTGTTTCCATGAGATGACTGTGGCAAGCTGTAACCTTCAGTGAGGAAGCCTGAGTGCCCTTCACAAAAGTGGAGCTCAGCAGTTAGTGGGTAGTCATTAATCAGAGACGGGGTAAGGCAGGCATCAGCATCCAGGGAGTGGATGGTGCACAGCTGGGCAGCGCTGGGTCTGTGCTATGGACCTGCTTCCTCACTGTAACTCAGTGCCGGTACACTCTTATCAGCAGCAGATCAGCAGAGCTTGGAAAGTTGTCATTTCCGATCAGCGAGCTGCCTTCTCGAGGCCCAGACCGTCTGAGCCACAGTTGTGATTTTGCGAGCATAGTTTGAAAGGCAGTTATATTGACCTTAAATAAAGGAGCCATTTCTGCAGTAAGCTACTGTTTGGGGTTAGTCACAATTTGTGTGTGTTTCTGTTTGTGTTTGATCTCTTTTTTTCCAAGAAGGGAATTAGTAATAAAAGGAAATTCTATAGTGTGTGTTTAACGAAAAGGTTCAGATTATAATTTGAGGTGAACAGATTGGTGGAAGGCAATGATAGTGTGCCTGTGTGTGTGTGTGCATTGATGTACATCTTTCTGTCTGTTGTCTACATGCATGGGTCCCTCAATATTGCTGTGTTATGCATGCATTGTGCAGTAAAGCCATGTATGGGACATCGTTCTCTGTGCCTGTCTGTTTTCTCTCTCTTTACCAGTAGATGTGTCTTCATGGAGGTGTTTGAGCTTGTGGGCTTGTTCTCTTGCAGACATTCCCAGCATGACGTGGCATTTGTCTCTTCCCCCAATGTTTCATTGAACAACCAGCTCCCATCTTCCAAATGCGGCCAATTTCTAGCGTTGCCCCGAGAAAACAACGCTCAGAATCCAGGCTGGGTGGAACTGATGGCAACTGGGCTAATCTGGAATGAGCTGGGTAGAGGTGGACAATAGACAATAGATGCAGGAGTAGGCCATTTGGCCCTTTGAGCCAGCACCGCCATTCAATGTGATCATGGCTGATCATCCCTAATCAGTACCCCATTCCTGTCTTCTCCCCATTTCCCCTGACTCTATCTTTAAGAGCCCTATCTAGCTCCCTCTTGAAAGTATCCAGAGAACCAGCCTCCACCGCCCTCTGAGGCAGAGAATTCCACAGACTCACCACTCTCTGTGTGAAAAGGTGTTTCCTCGTCTTCGTTCTAAATGGTCGACCCCTTATTCTTAAACTGTGGCCCCTGGTTCTGGACTCCCCCAACATCGGAGAGATGTTTCCTGCCTCTACCCTGTTCAATCCCTTAATAATCTTATATGTTTCATTACGATCCCCTCTCATCCTTCTAAATTCCAGAGTATACAAGCCCAGCTGCTCCATTCTCTCTGCATATGACAGTCCCGCCATCCCGGGAATTAACCTGGTGATCCTACGTTGCACTCCCTCAATAGCAAGAATGTCCTTCCTCAAATTGGGGGACTAAAACTGCACACAATACTCCAGGTGTGGTTTCACTAGGGCCCTGTACAACTGCAGAGGACCTCTTTGCTCCCATACTCAACTCCTCTTGTTATGAAGGAGAACATGCCACTCGCTTTCTTCACTGCTTGCTGTCGGTCGGCACCCTCATCGACAGCCACATTGACCTCTCCACTTTCGCTGCTGGGTACCCTCCTGATGCCTGTGTGGTGCCGACCCAGGCCCCTGCCGCGGGCTCCATCGACCCAGGATCCGTCGACTCGCAGGGCTCCGACTCCGACCCGCGAGGGAACCTCCCTACAGAGGAGCTGTCTGCCTTTTACAGCGACCTGTGTTTTCGGAAGATGAGAAGGTGTGAAGTGAAAGACCAAGGTGGTTTTAGTGGTCGCCCTCACTATGACTTGACATTTGATGCTGGTTCAGTGAGTGTGTGGAACGGTGCCTCTCACTGATAGAAGCTGCAGGCTGATGAACCTACCTGCTATCCTGACCATTGTACAGCATCCATCGTGAATCCCATACTCCCAGTTACGAGCCATATTAACTCCCATTCCTCTGCCATTCTGTATCTCGCATCCCAACAGTATGAACATTGATTTCTCCAATTGGAGGTAACTTACCAATGCCCGCACCCCTTCCTTCCAACCCTCCTTTTTTTACCCCCTCTCTTCCCTGTGCCTCACCTGCACCCAATTCTCCCCTCCCCCTCCCCCCCCCCCCAACCTTCCTGCATCTTTCCGCTGGCTCCACGATTTGCTGCTCTCCTATCCTTGTCTCACATCTTTAATCTTTTAATCTTGTGTCTTTGACCAACCATATATCTATCACAACCCCAACCCCCCCACCCCAGCCACATCCACCTATCACTCACTCACAAGGCTTTATCCTGCCCCTCCTTTCTTCCCTCAGGCCCCCTTCCCCCACAATGTCTGAAGAAGGGCCCTGACACGTCACCCATCCATGTTCTTCAGAGATGCTGCAGCGTAACAGTCACTCCAGCACTTTATGTCCCAGTCCATGAACGTTCTTGCCCAACTGCACCAAGCCATCCATCAATCCACAGGGAAGAACCAGTGTATTCCCACCACTCCTGGAGGCATTGGCAGACATGGCATTCCCACACAGATCACTGTGTGAGAAGCCACATGTTGGTCAGTCTCTGTGAACAGCTGCAGTCTCTGTGAACACCACCCACCTCCTTCCCCTCTGTCCCTGCATCCAGCATGGCTTATCTGGTGTCTCCTGCCATTCACATGGGCGATGGGGTGGTGCTGCGGCTATAGCTACTGCCAGAAACTTGCATGTGGTCCATCCTTGAGAGCTGTCTGTAGAGTTTGCACGTTCTCCTTGTGACCACGTGGATTTTCTCTGGATGCTCAGGCTTCCTCCGACATCCCAAAGACGTGCGGGTGTGTAGGTTAATTGGCTCTCTGTAAGTTGCCCTCTGAGTACGTATGTGGGGTGCAGATATGATGGGCATATGAGAGAGAATTAGTAGCTAGAAATGCCCTGAGAGCAGGCATGGACTCGATGGGCTGAATCATAAGGAATAGGAGCAGAATTAGGCCATTTGGCCCATCAGGTCTACTCCACCATTCAATCATGGCTGATCTATCTCTCCCTCCTAACCCCATTCTTTTGCCTTCTCCCCATAACCTCTGACACCCGTACTAATCAAGAAATGGCCTTCGATGCACTATGAAGTATCAAAAGACCAATCTTTATATAAAAATTGAATGGGAATGGAGTTGTGATTGTGACTGGGCATCAGTACTCTGGGAATAGTCTGGTTCTCCAAACTCCAGTCAGTGTAGATGGGGTGTCGGGGATAGAGCATTGTCTCTCTGCCTTGGCTGAACGGACGGATCTGGTGCTCAGCTCCATGCCCGGTTCCTCTTGCAGCTGTGAAGACCGTAGCCTAGTCTGGCCGCTGCGCCAACAACAGAGCTGGAGATGGCGGAGGAGCCGGGTCTACCGGATGATGCAGGCGCCGGTGAAATCAACCAGCAGAGCTTCCTGGTCAACCTGTACCAGTTTATGAAGGATCGGGGCACTCCCATCGAGAGAATCCCACACCTGGGCTTCAAGCAAGGTGAGTGAGGGGCTGAGTCAGGAGGGGGGGGGGGGGGGAGGGACTGAGCCTCGGGCATCCCTGGCAAAGGCTGATCAGCTTGGCAGGTGATGCCCTGCATGACACGGTGTGCATCTACGATGGCATTCTGAGACCCTGCGTTTCCCAAAACAAGTTCCACATCCAATAATGTATCATTAAAGCAAAGAAACACAGCAGGCAACCTTTGCACAGCGAAGGGTGGCAGAGCTGCACAACCCCAGGTGCTGTCTGTGTGGAGTTTGCATGATCTCCATGCAACTGTGTATGTTTCCTCCCATGTCCCAAAGATGTGCGAGTTTGTAGGTTAATTGACCCTATGTAAATTGCCCCCTAGTGTGTAGGGAATGAATGATAAAGTGGGATAGCATAGAACTAGCATGAAAGGGTGATCGTTGGTCGGTGTGGACTCGGTGGGCTGAGAAGCACTGCAGAAGCCTCAGAAGTACTGCAGCTTCTCCCCAAAGCTGCAGTGTTTACGGCTACCCAGCACGCGTGGGTGTGAGAGAGCGGTGGTGTCCTCTGGCGCAGGGAGCGACGAAGGAGGGGGGGAGCGGGACACAATGACAATACTCTCGCTGTACACAGTTGGGTCTTGACGGAAGTTCCCACCTTTGCTGACTCTGTGACTGCCTTCTCTTCGCAGTGAACCTGGCCACACTCTACAAGGCAGTGGAGACGCTGGGCGGTTACGAAGTGGTGAGTCATCTTTAGTTGCTGCTCACCTTTCTTTACATAGAAACATAGAAAATAGGTGCAGGAGGAGGCCATTCGGCCCTTCGAGCCAGCATCGCCATTCAATGTGATCATGGCTGATCGTCCCCAATTAATAACCCGCGCCTGCCTTCTCCCCATATCCCTTGACTCCACTAGCCCCTAGAGCTCTATCTAACTCTCTCTTAAATCCATCCAGTGATTTGCCCTCCACAGCCCTCTGTGGCTGGGAATTCCACAGTGGTACAGGTCTGAATCCCAGCCACCTGTGATGTTCCTGCTCTCTAGCCTTGGACTGTATTAGTGTTCCTCCATCATTAGTCAGCCAGGCTTTGACTGAAGAAAGATCTGACCAGAAACGTCACCTATCCATGTTCTCGTCACCTGTCTGACCTAGCATTTTGTCTTTTTTTGACTGGCAGCCTAGTCTTACTCGGCCTTGCAATGCAGGCCGTGCATTTGCCCCTGTATAGTCCAGAGTATTTAGCTCCCTGACATTGGGCCCTAATACTGTTCCAATGAAGTTTGCTCGAAGCTCAAGGATAACACCTCACCCTCTAACTAGACTTGGCTCAGACTTCCAGCTTCATTGCTGACCTCAGCACCTTCCAGTCACAATATGTTGCCTTTCTCTGTGCGCCTCATGGTATCATCAGGGTTCAGTTCTTGTCCCCTCAATCGCATCTCCTGTGGGATGGCCATCGCCCCCTCGCCTGTCAACTGTGTCCAGCACCAATCCGTCAATCCCTGCTCCCTATCAGACCCGCCCTTGTCACTCACTCTTGCCCCTCCTCACCACCCTGACAACCTAAAACGTGTTTGGTTAACATCGAAGATAGACACAAAATGTTGGAGTAACTCAGCGGGGCAGGCATCATCTCTGGATAGAAGGAATGGGTGACGTTTCGGGTCGAGACTCTTCTTCAGATTGAGAGTCAGGGGAGAGGGAGACACAGAGATGAGGAAGTGTAAGGTGTGAAAACAGGACATCAAAGGGGATGAAGCTCAAGGCAAATGTAGCTCAAGGATCAAGGTTAGCTAGGAGAAGGTGACAAGGAAGCATCTGTTCCCAGTTTTAATGAGAGATCCAACCCCAAACATTAGCAGTGTCATGTCCCCACCCACGCTGCCTGGCGTGCTGACTCTTTCTGGCAGCTTCTATCTTTATTTTGGATCTCAAACATCTGCAGTATTTTGTGCGTGGAGGCCTGTCGCATACATCCCCTGACATTTTGGCACCGGTCTTTCCCATGCGCAGTGTCCAATCCAATGAATTCCAATCTCAAGGGCTTGACTTGGAAACCAGCCCCAAACAAACGTCAACATCTCAGCCTTCTGAGACCTCCTGGTCATGGGGACTTGTACAGACTTTGGTTCCCAGGAATCCTCAGCTGGGAATTGGCAAGGCGCGTTGGAAAATATCCACAAAATCTCACGTCATTCGCATTTCTTCCCGAGCAGCAGCTTCCAGCTGCACCCTGGTGACCTGGCACGGGGCACGCTCTCTTTGAGGAGGAGAGGTCATTATTTGGGCATCAGCAGCTATTGGGACCTTCAAAGAGCCCAGAGGTTGCTCACCAGGACAGGGACCCTGGTTCCCCACGCTTAGGGCGTCTCCAACCCCCCTGGTCTACAGGGACTGAATCACGGGGAGATACAGGTCAGGGATAGGCCCTTCGGCCCAACGGGTCCGTGCCGACCATCAACCACTCATTTACATAGTCCAACATTAGTCCCATTCCTTTTTTCTCCTTTAGCGTTTCATTGAAAGTTGATGGAAAATATCAAAGTTTCTCATCAACTGGCCCCAGATTCCACCACTCCCTACAAACTGAGGGAAATGTACAGGCCAATTAAACCACAAACAGCACGTCTTGGGGATGTGGGAGGAATCCGGAGCATACAGTCACAGGGAGAATGTGAAATCTGAACAGGCACAGAGTGCCGGAGGTCGGGATTGAACCCGGATCCCTAGCTCTGCGAGACAGCAGCTCTACCCGCTGTGCCGGGCCCCTGGATTCTCACGTGACTTGCAGCAGGACCTGACTGGCAGAGTGGGTGTCCCATGGGCTCTGTGCTGGCATCGGGGAACAAGGCAACTGCAGCTGTTGATCCAAAATTCACAGCAATAGCACAATACCCGACAGCTGCATCATCTGGAGCAAGGATTAAAATAGGAATCTGTTGCCTCAGCAGGTTACAGACAGCGGGAGATGCTGCCTCCCTCCTCCTCCTCCTCCTCCTCCTTCTAGATGTTTCTTCTTGCTTCCTTCCTTTATTTCAGGGAGACAGCATGGAAACAGGCCCTTCGGCCCACATAATCTGTGCTGACAAATGATTACCCATACACTGATTCTATCCCACGTACTAGGGACAATTTACAGACGCCAATAATTAACCTACAAGCCCATACGTCTTTAGAGTGTATAAACATTGTGCTCATTAAAACCCATCTAAACAAATAAAAGATCAGTGTGTGTGTATGTATATATATTACAAACAGACAGAATAAAACAAACAGAAAAACAAATGGCAATGATAGTGCAAAGTCAAAAACATAACTAAATAAATAAATAAAAGTTCAATAAATCTAAAAAACAGGTTGAAGGGCCTGTTTCCACGCTGTAACTCTACATTAAACTGAACCAGCAAAAGGGCTACATAGCTGGAGCACATATGAGTGCCCGTGGCTATATCTTTGGTTTGAAGAAAGTGAGAGAAGTCAAAAGAGAAGTAGTTGAGGGTGAGGACAAGTTCAGCCAGATGGAGGAGAGTGTTAGTGGAGGGGAATCGATTAGGATGATGGGCACAAAAAGCTGGAGTCACTCAGCGGGTCAGACAGCATCTGTGGAGACAAGGAATGGGTGACGTTTCCGATTGAGGCCCTTCTTCAGACAGAGAGCCAGGGGAAAGTAAAACGAGAGATGTAGGCGGTGATGTCGGGAGATATGGAACAAATGAATGTAAGATATGACAAAAAGTAACGATGATATGGGAAACGGGCCATTATTAGCTGTGGCCCAAGCCAAAATGAGTAAGTATGTAAATTTGAGTAAGCAAATTTATTGGCCAAGTGTTCACATACCAGGAGTATAGACGTGTAAAGGAGTGGGCACTGCCAGTGGTCACAGTGCAGCAACAACACACCTGTGTGGAGGTAGACAAAAGTGCTGGAGAAACTCAGCGGGTGCAGCAGCATCTATGAAGCAAAGGAAATAGGCAACGTTTCGGGCCGAAACCCGGGAGGGTTTCGGCCTGAAACGTTGCCTATTTCCACCGCCCGAAACTTTGCCTATTTCCTTCGCTCCATAGAAACGTTGCCCATTTCCTTCGCTCCATAGATGCTGCTGCACCCGCTGAGTTTCTCCAGCACTTTTGTCTACCTTCGAGATGACTTTGAAGCTAGTACAACTTGGGTGGGGGAGGGATGGAGAGAGAGAGAGTGAATGCAAGAGTTAGAGAAATCAAAATTCATACCATTGGGTTGTAAACTGCCCAAGCTGCCCAAACATATTGGGTCTCTGTCAAGAATGAACCCGGAAGGCCTTGAGACCTTCCTGGTGGAGGATGGAGGTGTAAAGGGTCCATTGTGAAGATGAAGAAATGGGGTCTAGGAATTGGAAGTTGAAGTGATGAAGAGCATGTGAGATGCCTGCCTCGGATGTAAGTTGGAAGGGACTGAACACGGTGAAAGTGGAGGTATGTGGAGATGAGTTTGGTGACGGGCAATCCTGTTTGTGCATTCTGGGAAGCAGATAGAAATGAGCAGATTGTTAACGTGGAGAATCAACAGTGAGTAGGTGTAGTCACAGGAAGCACATGGCAGTTTGGTTGGCGAGGTGTGGGCAGTGGCAACACATTCTGGAGAGGGGCAGGAACATGGCCATCTGCTGCTCGGAGAGCACACTGCTGACAAAGTGGGGAATTTCCCACCCCCCCCCCCCCCCTACAAACCGTTAACTTCAGACATGGGAATTCAGGTTTTACTGAGAAATAATGACTGTATCTCTCCAAGTCAGGAAGTGTGCGTGTACAGAGAACTGATAAAATTATACTGATGATTTAAAACCGCTATCGTGACAGACAAACCCTCCACCACACCAGTCCCCTACCAGTAATTTCACAAGAATGAACTTGGTCCATTTCGCTCGATACTCTTCCAAATACTTTATCTGTCCAAATGTGTTTTAAAAGTCAGATTTGCATCTGCTTCTATAGGTTCCTTTGGCAGCTCATTCCAGTTACGGACTACCCTCGGAGTGAATAAATTGCCCTCTTAAATCTCTTTTTCTCACCATAATCTGATGCCCTCTAGTTTTAGAATCCTCTACCCTAGGAAAAAGACTGTGAGTGTTCACTTAATGCGTCATGATCTTGTACACCTCTATAAGGTCACCTCTCAACCTCCTTTGCATCAAAGAGAGAAAAAAAGCCCAGTCTGTCCAAACTCTTAAGTTCCTGGCCTCATCCAGCTCTCTCACTGGGCCCCTCTCTCCCTTCATAAAAGCTGGGAAAGGCAAGAGACCAAACAGGTGTTAAGTTGGAGGGAGGGGAGGCTGCTTGGGGGAATAAGGTGTCTGTGCCAGGATGATGTGTTGGAAATAACCACAAATACTGGTTTACACCAAAGATAAACACAAAATGCTGGAGTAACTCAGCGGGACAGGCGCATCTCTGGGTGAAGTTTCGGCTCGTGACCCTTCTTCAGACTGAGATGTTTGATGATGCTGCCCACTGCCACCCAGTGCTACTGACCAACCACATACTGGTAGAGCCGCTGCCTCATATCACCGGAGACCTGGGTTCGATCCTGACCATGGGCACAGTGTGCGTGTGTGTGCAGTTTGCACGTTCTCCCTGTGACCACGTGGGTTTCCTTTGCGTGCTCCGGATTCCTCCCACTCCCAGAGTTGCTGCTTGACCCACTGAATTACTCCAGCACTTAGTGTTTTTTATTTTGTAAACCATCTGCGGTTCCATGTGGATTTGTAGGTTAATTTTCCCTCTGTAAATTGCCCCTAATGTGTCGTGAGTGGATGAGAAAGTGGGATAGCATAGAACTGGTGTGAACGGGTGATCGATGGTCAGCACGGACCCGGTGGGCCGAAGGGCCTGTTCCCGTGCTCTATCTCTGAACTAAAAACTAAAACTAAAACTAAACTCTGCCCACTCCAAAGACGTACAGGTATGTAGGTAAATTTGTTTAGTAAACGTAGAAATGATCCTGGGAGTGTGTAGGATAATGTTAATATGTGGGGATCGTAGGTCGGCCG
This sequence comes from Raja brachyura, assembly GCA_963514005.1. The sequence goes on from CAUPSL010001082.1 coordinate 9,751, forward strand.
AAGGGTCTGTTTCCACGCTGTATCTTTAAAACGGAATGTAAAGCTAAACTGCGTCTCTGCTCCTGCAGGTCACCACAAGCCGTCTGTGGAAGAATATTTACGATGAGCTGGGGGGGAGCCCAGGCAGTACCAGCGCCGCCACCTGTACTCGGAGGCACTACGAGAGGTAGGAGTGGGCACTGCCAGTGGGCACAGTGCAGAGACAACACACCTGTGTGGAGGTAGACAAAAGTGCTGGAGAAACTCAGCGGGTGCAGCAGCATCTATGGAGCGAAGAAAATAGGCAACGTTTCGAGCCGAAACCCGGAAGGGTTTCGGCCCGAAACGTTGCCTATTTCCACCACCCGAAACGTTGCCTATTTCCTTCGCTCCATAGATGCTGCTGCACCCGCTGAGTTTCTCCAGCACTTTTGTCTACCTTCGATTTTCCAGCATCTGCAGATGCCTCTTAAACACACCTACGAGGAGGGGTGGGTATCCCTGCAGCTCACTTGCCCCCTCTGCTGGCTGTCTGGGGCAGTTGCCAAGAAGGGTTCTAACCCAAAACATCACCTGTCCACATTCTCCAGAGTTGCAGCCTGACCTGTTGTTTAGTTTAGAGGCACAGCGTGGAAACGGGCCCGCTGAGACCACACTGACCCGATCACACTAATACTGTTACCCCTCTTTCTCATCCAATCCCTACAAACGGGGGGGCGATTTACAGAGTATGCACTGATGAGCGATCCCTGCACACTAACACTATCCAACACACACACTAGGGATAATTTACATTTATGCCAAGCCAATTAACCTGCAAACATGCACATCTTTGGCGTGTGGGAGGAAACCAAAGATCTCAGAGAAAACCCACGTGGTCACGGGGAGAACGTACAAACTCCGTACAGACAGCACCCGTAGTTGGGTTCGAACCCGGGTCTCCGGCACTCCGAGCGCTGTAAGGCAGCAACTCTACAGCGCCACCCTACACCTGCTGTGTTACTCCTGTACTCGTAGAAACCAGTTTTTGCAATTTCTTGTATCTCCCTGCCATCCTGGTTTAGGTTTAGATCTATTATCGTGCCTCAGTGAATAGTTTTGTTTTGCACGCTATCCAAACAGAGCAGATATACCATACCATAGACACAAACTAAAGTACAATAGGTAGAGCAAAGGAGAACATATTGTGGAATATAGCCCTCAACATTGTAGTGCTTCAGTTTCATATAGTCTGATGTCTGAAAAGGGGTCAAGGTGAATCAGACAGTACCCCAGCTGATGGAAGGATCATTCAGAAGACTGAGGGGTCTCAAGTTCGGGAGAGATCCACCACTGAATGTCAAATGCACACACTTCAACCAACAATCATTCCAGGAATCAAGAGTGTTTTATTGTCAGGTGTTCCAGATAGAACAATGACATTCATACTTGCTGCAGCACAACACAATATGTAAACATAGTACACTGTACACAATATAATAAATGAGGAAAAAAGTTCAGTATGTGTATGTATATATATATGTGTATGTGTATATATGTATATATATATGTGTGTGTGTGTGTGTGTATATATACATACATACACATATTAATAGCCTGGAGGCTGTAGGGAAGAAGCTGTTCCTGAACCTTGATGTTACGGTTTTCAAGTTCTTTCCGATGGCAGGGGTGAAATGAGTGTGTGGCCAGGGTAGTGTGGGTCTCTGATGATGCTGGCTGCCTTTTTGAGGCAGCGACTCCGGTAAATCCCTTCGATGGGAGCCGGCGATGGACTGGGCAATGTTCACAACTTTTCCAGATTGAGATCCGACCCATGCCTGGTTCTCACATCTGAGGAAGGATCTCGACCCGAAACGTAAACTAGCCATGTTCTCCAAACATGCTGCCTATTAACCAGTATCTGCAGTTCTTTATTTCCACTCTCCCCGACCTCTCCTTTACCAGTATTCCCAGATTACCTATCCATTACCCACTTCTGGATGAACAAATGTCTCCTGGTGCTAAATGTTGGCAACATTGCCTCCTCTTGTCTTCACTCTCCATCATCAGCCCTGGTTACAACAACTCTATCCCTGCCCCAGGGCACTGCACACGGCTCAAGGTGACTCTTACAAAATAACCAGAGAATGCTGAAAGGCTCAACAGGTCAGGCAGCATCTGTGGAGAGAGAAACCATTCATGTTCCTTTAACTTGCACCAGACGTTATTCACGTTATTCCCTCTATCATGTATCGTTACACTGTGGATGGTTCGATTGTAATCATGTATTCTCTTTCCCTCCTCCCTTCACACTCCTTCTCCCCTCCCCTCCCTCTCTCTCCCCCCTCCCTCCCCCTTCCCTCCCCCTTCCCTCCCCCTTCCCTCCCTCTCTCCCCCCCTCCCTCTCTCCCCCCCTCCCTCTCTCCCCCCCTCCCTCTCTCCCCCCTCCCTCTCTCCCCCCTCCCTCTCTCCCCCCTCCCTCTCTCCCCCCTCCCTCTCTCCCCCCTCCCTCTTCCCCCCTCCCTCCTCCCCCCTCCCTCTCTCCCCCCTCCCTCTCTCCCCCCTCCCTCTCTCCCCCTCCCTCTCTCCCCCCTCCCTCTCTCCCCCCCTCCCTCTCTCCCCCCCTCCCTCTCTCCCCCCCTCCCTCTCTCCCCCCCTCCCTCTCTCCCTCTCCCCCTCCCCCTCTCCCCCTCCCCCTCTCCCCCCTCCCTCTCCCCCCTCCCTCTCCCCCCTCCGTCTCCCCCCTCCCTCTCCCCCCCTCCCCTCCCTCTCCCCCCCCTCCCTCTCCCCCCCCTCCCCTCCCTCTCCCCCCCTCCCCTCCCTCTCCCCCCCTCCCCTCCCTCTCCCCCCCTCCCCTCCCTCTCCCCCCCCCTCCCCTCCCTCTCCCCCCCCCTCCCCTCCCTCTCCCCCCCCTCCCCTCCCTCTCCCCCCCCTCCCCTCCCTCTCCCCCCCCCTCCCCTCCCTCTCCCCCCCCCTCCCCTCCCTCTCCCCCCCCCTCCCCTCCCTCTCCCCCCCCCTCCCCTCCCTCTCCCCCCCCCCTCCCCTCCCTCTCCCCCCCCCCCTCCCCTCCCTCTCCCCCCCCCTCCCCTCCCTCTCCCCCCCTCCCTCTCCCTCACCCCCTTCTCTCTCGGACAGACTGGTGTTACCGTACGAACGCCACCTGAGGGGGGAGGCTGACCGACCTCTGCCGGCGGGCAAGCCCCGGAAACAGTACAAGGTGGTCCGGAGCAAGGACGGCAAGGGCTCCAGCGCTGAGCTGAAGGAACAGAACGGCAAGCGGAGACCGGGGAAGGCTGGCGTGCAGCAGAGCCAGGGCGGTGAGGTACGGTAACCCACTCCTTCCCGGGAGAGGTGGCACAAGGCGTGGCGGGTAGAGCCGTTACCTCACAGCACCGGGGACCTGGCTTCCATCCTGACATCGGGTGCTGTCCATGTGGAGTTTGCACGTGGGTTCTCCTTGTGATCGCGTGGGTTTCCCCGGGTGCACTGGTACTGCCGGTGTAAATTGTGTGGGGGTGACGACAGCTGGGAAGAAACTGTCCCTGATTCTGCAGGTGTGAGTTTTCACACTTCTGTGCCTTCTGTCCGATGGGAGAGGGGAGAAGAGGGAGTGGCCGGGGTGAGACTGGTCATTGGTGATGGTGAGGTGTAAATCAAATGTGGTTTTGGCAGCCCTGTGACTGAGTATTTGTGTCTTGTGTCGCCCCTCTCACACACACACACACACAGATCCCCCTTCTGGCGGCCAATGCGGACACGGGGTCGGCCAGGGACCCTCGCCACCACTGCCCATCTCCTAACGAAGACCACGAGTGCCCGGGAACGGACGGGGCGACGACGGGAGAGAAAGGCCGTACCGGGTCCCCGCGACCAGCCGGCGACACGCTCCCTGGTCCGGGGTCGAATGAGGAGCTGCGGGTGGCGGGAGGGGGCGGCGGAGAGACGGAGCCGGGGCCGGAGCCGGGTCCCCACCGCTCTTCGCCCTGGAAGGAGCGGGGAATCCTGTCGCCTTTAGCCAAGAAGAAGTTCCTCGCCCAGAGAGGGGTGGTCGCGGCCGGAGCCGGAGCGGTCAGTCTGGCCAGACCCTCGGTCATCCAGCCCCCGCCGCCGCGCCCGGCCGCCTGCAAGGACTGGCTGCCCGGCTGCCGGACAGCGGGGGAGAGTGGACAGACACCCCGGACAAGCCCGGCGCCCCCGCTCCGTCCAGCCGCGGTCAAGCCGCTGCCTCTCGCGGACAGACGGGCCGGGTTCCCCTGTTGCCGCGGCTACAGAGAGCTGTACGACCGGCCCACCGACCTCAGCTTGCCCCGACCCCGGGCTCTCGCCCACCCCCCGTGGGCAGTCGAGCCAGGCCGGCCTAAAGCGTGCTGGGTGCCGCCTGTCAGCGTGGCGCTGCCGCTGCCGCGGAAGGTACCGGTCAAGCGGATGAAGGCGGCCGGGGGTTTGTGCGAGGCCGGCCCGCTGGCGGAGGCGACTTTGGGCAAGAGGTTTCGCGTCGTGTCCCCGTTGCGAGTGGTGAAGGAGCCGGAGGTCCAGGAGGGACCGGTGGTGGAGGACAAGCTGGGCAAAGCCCCTCCACCGACCTGGCTACTGGCGGCGCCCGGAGCCCACCTCCCCTGCCCAGCCCCGGCGCTGAGGGAGCGCTTCCCGGCCGCCTACCTCCTCCCATTCAAAGGTCAGGCCCTCTATTCCTCCCTCCTCCCCTTCAACTCCTTCTTGGGGCCGGCGGGGACTCTCGCCGCTCCTGGATACCCGCTGGATCTCTACAAACATTGGGCAACCGGACCTTCCTACGAGTCCTTCCTCCGGCATCGACTCTACCCGCTGGCTAGTTATCCCACGCCCTACCTCTCCGCCCATGTGCGGCCTCCGCTGTAGAGCGGCCCGGCTCGGCTCGGCCCGGTCCGGCCCGGGGGCTGCGCTGGCCCGGGGACTGCTCCAGCCTAGAACCGCACAAACGCGGCATCGCCCCTCGCTGAGCCAATGACCCGGGTCGCGCTGAAAGGACAGAAGATGGCCCGGGTCGACCTCGTGTGTAAATAATCCGTGACGGACAGACACTGACCGGGAATACAAGGCCCTCGGGAACTTTGGACATCGGCGCGGAAGAAGTTGACTTTGCCGAGCTCGGCGCTGCTGCTGCTCCGAGTGTCAAGAGGAATCCGATTAACTCGTTCAAGGAGTGACCGATGAACCGCAGGTGCTGAAATCTATAGTGAAAAAAGCCAAAGTGCTGGAGGAACACAGCGGGTCGGGCAGCATCCGTGGAGGGAATGGACAGATGACGTTTTGTGTCGGGACGGTTGTACATTGCCCGAAATATCGTCTGTCCATTCCCGCCACAGATGCTGCCTGACCCGCTGAGTTCCTCCAGCACTTTGACTTGCAACTGGTTTAGGGGGGCAAACGGGCCAGGAGGGAGGTGTTTCCCTGGTGAGAGTTGGACGATTCCTTGTAGATTAGCAAACAAACAGAGATAATTTATAGACACAAAGACCTAGAGTAGCTCAGCGGGACAGGCAGCAGCTCTGGAGAGAAGGAATAGGTGACGTTTCGGGTCGTGACCCTTCTTCAGATTTAGAGGGGAGGGAAACGAGATGATCACAATGGATGGCGGTGCTGGCTCGAAGGGCCGAATGGCCTACTCCTGCACCTATTGTCTATTGAGAGATATAGACGGCGAAGTAGAGAGAGATACAGCACAAATGAATGAAAATATGCAAAAAAAGCAATGATAAAGGGAACAGGCCATTGTGGGCGAGGTGGGAACGGGGATAGACAATGAGAGTCGACAAGACGACATTGAAGATGGTATGACTTGGTATTGGGGGGGGGGGGGGGTGGAGAGAGAGGGAAAGCAAGGGCTACCTGAAGTTGGAGAAATCAGATTCATACCACTGCCAATTTGCGTTTGGCCTCACTCTGACAATGGAGGAGGCCTAGGTCAGTGTGAGGAGGGGAGTTCCGAGACACCCGGTAGATCGCTGCTTCGGCTTAAACCAGCATCTGCAGTTCCTTCCTATAGAAATAATGTATGTTTTTTATTGGCACTGGGTCAGAATGGAAGAGTTTGACTGCATTTATATGATGTGGCTACATCACCGGAAGCGAGTAGGGGTCTTATCACCCCCCTCCCACTGAGAGTTGGGGACGGGGTGGGCTGAAGGGATATTTTTCAAGAGAGTTTAGCAGTAACGTGGTTCAATGTGAATTGCTGCCTCAGAGTTGACACAGAGTTCAATAGGTTAGATGCCAGAGGTGACCTGCCTGGGTTCACAGGTCATACAGCCCCCCACCTGAGAGGTTACGTGTCGGGGCCGAGAGATGTCAGCACCGGAAGGGGGGAGTCTATGGAGCCCCCGTTTTGAGGGAGTCGGTCACCGACTACATTCAATGTGGGTCAACAGAAGCTGGGAAATTGAAACAATCTGGGTCGGGACAGAAAAGTGGTTCCAAGGGAACGGATTGGCGATGGTGCTATCAGCAGGCGCGAGGGGCTGAATGGCCGACTCCTACGGTTTAACAGAGGACGCAAGGAAACGCATGTTGTTGGAATTGTGAGCAAAGCACAAAGTGTTGGAAGAACTCAGCGGGTCAGGCAGCATCTGCGGAAGACTGCGTGTAAAAAAGGAACTGCAGGTGCTGGTTTATACCGAAGATAGACACAAAGTGCTGGAGAAACTCAGCGGGTCGGTCAGCATCTCTGGAGAACGTGGACGTCAGGTCGAGACCATTCTTCTGACTCAGTATCATCCAACGTGAAGTCGGCACATGCTGTATGTGGCATCTCGCCGTGCAGAAACCAGCAGCCAGGGACTGCAGGTGTTGCTCTGCAGGTGTTGCTTTACACCGAAGACCGGCGCAAAATGCTGGAGTTACTCAGCGGGACAGGCAGCATCTCTGGAGAGATGGAATGGGTGACGTTTCGGGTCGAGACCCTTCTACAGCCATTCCTTCTAGCCAGTGAGCGGCCGTGTGCAACTTTACAAGGCGGCCACATACACCTCACCGCTGCTGGAACTCTTTCGCGCCAACTGAGACTAGACGCCAGTGAACCGAGGAGCTCTCGGGATGATGGAGTAATGAATACAATTGGTGTCTGAAGGACGTGCATGTAAACGTGACTCTAAACTATGTATTTCTTGCCCTGTGGTGATAAAGACCGACATGTCGCCAGAAACCTGAATCTATGTTTAATCCGTGTAAATGAAATGTTGGTGATCTCTGATCATGCTTTTGCCATCTGTCTTCCCCAGGTTGATGTGTTATGTTCGGTTAGATCATTCTGATCGGTGTTTCCTCACTCCCCCCCCCCCCCCCCCCGACTTTGCCTGGTGTAATGCCGACCTGAAGACCCACAATCCTCCCAGCTTCGGAAACCTCTCTATCTGCCTCGTGTTGTGAGCGGGCACTCGGTGAATGGAATGGACTCTATTGTCACATGTGACAAGGCACAGTGAAATTCTTTCCTTGCCACCCGAGGTGTACAAGGTAGCTGAAGGGTTAGTCTGGGATCGTGTTATAGGAACAGAATTAGGCCATTCGGCCCATCAGGTCTACTCCACCATTCAATCTTGTCAGGAGAATGGGGTTAAGAGGGGAAATTAGATCATCCGAGATTGCATGGTGGAGTAGACAATTGTACAGGGCCCCAGTGAGACCACACTTGGAGTATTGTGTGCAGTTTTGGTCCCCTAATTTGAGGAAGGACATTCTTGCTATTGAGGGAGCGCAACGTAGGTTTACAAGGTTAATTCCCGGGATGGCGGGACTGTTATATGCTGAGAGAATGGAGTGGCTGGGCTTGTACACTCTCGAGCTTATAAGGATGAGAGGGGATCTCATTGAAACATATAAGATTGTTAACGGTTTGGACACGCTAGAGGTAGGAAACATGTTCCCGATGTTGGGGGAGTCCAGAACCAGGGCCACAGTTTAAGAATAAGTAGTAAGCCATTTAGAACGGAGATGAGGAAACACTTTTTCTCACAGAGAGTGGTGAGTCTGTGGAATTCTCTGCCTCAGAGGGTGGTGGAAGCCAGTTCTCTGGATGTTTTCAAGAGAGAGCTAGACAGGGCTCTTAAAAAAATAGCGGAGTCAGGGGATATGGGGAGAAGGCAGGAACGGGGTACTGATTGGGGATGATCAGCCATGATCACATTGAATGGCGGTGCTGGCTCGAAGGGCCGAATGGCCTACTCCTGCACCTATTGTCTATTGTCTTCTCCTCATCACTTATGACCTTATTTAGGGGAAGTGGGATCTTCATGATCTTGAACAGTGACTGATTAAACTCGTAGACAATGGCACACTCTAGTGTTAGATTGTGAAATTGCAACCAGCAAACATTTCATTCTGGAAACGAGGAATTGTAGAAGTTAGACACAAATTGTTGGAGTAACTCAGCGGGACCGGAGAGAAGGGACGGGTGACGTTTCGGGTGGAGACCCTTCTTCAGGCTTGTTTGTCTTGTCTGCCTGAATAAGGGTCAAGGCCGGAAACATCACCTATTCCCTGCAGTTCCTTCCTACACACCTTGGTCACCCTATACTGTGGTGGTCAACCAATGTCCAGAATCTAAGCCACATCTCAACCAGTGCTCGGTTCCTGGGTATTTCTCTGCCAAGCCCACGCCCCACCAAACAGTCTCTAAAAGTGCCAATAATGCGAGAGAAGATCGTGCTTTATTGCTTTGGGTCAAGAATTGTGTGTTTATCGAGACTCTCTTAAGTTCCAAATTCTGACGCCGTCTTCCCCGATGTTTGGAAGCGACATTTCATCAGCACAGGAAGAGTTTTCCTCCATGACCTTTGCAACCTGAGGAAGAGCAATGAGAAAGAAAACGTTAGCAATTGAACATTTGTGTGAAAGCAATTGGAATTTTCTGGGATATCCTCACTTGATAGGACTGTCCAGGAGCACAGAGAAGTGGTCTAATTGACCTTGGGATGATATTTGTATTTGAACCCCCCAACAGACAAAGAATCCCCAGCAGCATCACAGGGCACAGTATGGGGGCTACCTCCTGCACCTGTGCTTAACTTATGGTTCATTAATGTCACATTAATGCCAATTTCCATCCTGCGCTCAAATTCACTTGGACCATCTCCGACATCTCCCTTCGTTTTCTTCATCTCACCGTCCGTCTGCATCCCAGGAGATAGCCTATCGACTGACATAGAAAAACATAGAAAACAGGAGGCCATTTGGCCCTTCGAGCCAGCACCGCCATTCATTGTGATCATGGCTGATCGTCCACTATCAATAACCCGTGCCTGCTTTCTCCCCATATCCCTTGACTCCACTAGCCCCTAGAGCTCTATCTAACTCTCTCTTAAATCCATCCAGTGACTTGGCCTCCACTGCCCTCTGTGGCAGGGAATTCCACAAATTCACAACTCTCTGGGTGAAAAAGTTTTTTCTCGCCTCATTCTTAAATGACCTCCCCTTTATTCTAAGACTGTGGCACCTGGTTCTGGACACGCCCAACATTGGGAATATTTATTCTGCATCTAGCTTGTCCAGTCCTTTTATAATTTTATACATTTCTATAAGATCCCCCCTGTTTCTATAAGATTCCCCTCTATTAAGACGCCCCTCTATAAGATGCCCATCTATTATAAACCTACTGACTCCAACAACTATCTAGACAAGGGAATAGGCAACGTTTTGGGCTGAAACCCTTCTTCAGACTGAAGGAAATAGCCTATTTCCTTCGCTCCATAGATGCTGCTGCACCCGCTGAGTTTCTCCAGCATTTTTGTCTACCTTCAATTTTCCAGCGTCTGCAGTTCCTTCTTAAACATGATTGGTACGGGTGTCAGGGGTTATAGAAACATAGAAACATAGAAAATAGGTGCAGGAGGAGGCCATTCGGCCCTTCGAGCCTGCACCGCCATTCAATGTGATCATGGCTGATCATCCAACTCAGTATCCCGTACCTGCCTTCTCTCCATACCCCCTGATCCCTTTAGCCACAAGGGCCACATCTAACGCCCTCTTAAATATAGCCAATGAACTGGCCTCAACTACCTTCTGTGGCAGAGAATTCCAGAGACTCACCACTCTCTGTGTAAAGAATGTTCTCCTCATCTCGGTCCTAAAGGAATTCCCCCTTATCCTTAGACTGTGACCCCTTGTTCTGGACTCCCCTAACATCGGGAACAATCTTCCAGCATCTAGCTTGTCCAACCCCTTAAGAATTTTGTAGGTTTCTATAAGATCCCCCCTCAATCTTCTAAATTCCATCGAGTACAAACCGAGTCTATCCAATCTTTCCTCATATGAAAGTCCTGACATCCCAGGAATCAGTCTGGTGAATCTTCTCTGTACCCCCTCTATGGCAAGGATGTCTTTCCTCAGATTTGGAGACCAAAACTGTACGCAGTACTCCAGGTGTGGCCTCACCAAAACCCTGTACAACTGCAGTAGAACCTCCCTGCTCCTATACTCAAATCCTTTCGCTATGAATGCTAACATACCATTTGCTTTCTTCACTGCCTGCTGCACCTGCATGCCTACTTTCAATGACTGGTGTACCATGACACCCAGGTCTCGTTGCATCTCCCCCTTACCTAATCTGCCACCATTCAGATAATAGTCTACCCTCATGTTTTTGCCACCAAAGTGGATAACCTCACATTTATCCACATTGTACTGCATCTGCCATGCATCTGCCCATTCACTCAGCCTATCCAAATCACCCTGCAGCCTCCAAGCATCCTCCTCACACCTAACTATACCCCCCAGCTTGGTATCATCTGCAAATTTGGAGATGTTGCATTGAATTCCCTCGTCCAAATCATTAATATATATTGTAAATAGCTGGGGTCCCAGCACTGAGCCTTGCGGCACCCCACTAGTCACTGCCTGCCATTCTGAAAAGGACCCGTTTACTCCTACCCTTTGCCTCCTGTCTGCTAGCCAGTTCTCTATCCACATCAATACTGAACCCCCAATACCGTGTGCTTTAAGTTTGTATGCTAATCTCTTATGCGGGACCTTGTCGAAAGCCTTCTGAAAGTCTAGATATAACACATCCACTGGTTCTCCCTTATCCACTCTACTAGTTACATCCTCGAAAAATTCTATCAGATTTGTCAGACATGATTTACCTTTCGTAAATCCATGCTGACTTTGTCCAATGATTTCACCACTTTCCAAATGCGCTGCTATCCCATCTTTAATAACTGACTCTAGCAGTTTCCCCACTACCGATGTTAGACTAACTGGTCTGTAATTCCCCGCTTTCTCTCTCCCTCCTTTTTTAAAAAGTGGGGTTACATTAGCTACCCTCCAATCCTCAGGAACTACTCCAGAATCTAAGGAATTTTGAAAAATTATCACTAATGCATCCACTATTTCTGTGGCTACCTCCTTGAGTACTCTGGGATGCAGACTATCTGGCCCTGGGGATTTATCGGCCTTCAATCCGTTCAATTTACCCAACACCACCTCCCGGCTAACCTGGATTTCACTCAGTTCCTCCATCTTATTTGACCCCCGTTCCACTGCTATTTCCGGCAGATTATTTATGTCTTCCTTAGTGAAGACAGAACCAAAGTAGTTATTCAATTGGTCTGCCATGTCCTTGTTCCCCATGATCAATTCACCTGTTTCTGACTGCAAGGGACCAACATTTGTTTTAACTAGTCTCTTTCTCTTTACATATCTATAAAAACTTTTGCAGTCAGTTTTTATGTTCCCTGCCAGTTTCCTTTCATAATCTATTTTCCCTTTCCTAATTAAGCCCTTTGTCCTCCTCTGCTGGATTCTGAATTTCTCCCAGTCCTCCGGTAGGCTGCTTTTTCTGGCAAATTTGTATGCCTCATCTTTTGTTTTTATACTATCCCTGATTTCCCTTGTTATCCATGGATGCACCACCTTCCCCGATTTATTCTTTTGCCAAACTGGTATGAACAACTTTTGTACTTCATCCATGCAGTCTTTAAATACCTTCCATTGCACATCCACTGTCAACCCTTTAAGAATCACCTGCCAGTCTATCTTGGCCAATTCACATCTCATACCTTCAAAGTTACCTTTGTTCAAGTTCAGAACCCTTGTTTCTGACTTAATTTTGTCACTCTCCATTCTAATGAAGAACTCAACCATATTATGGTCACTCTTGCCCAAGGGGCCACGCACAACAAGACTGCTAACTAACCCTTCCTCATTACTCAATACCCAGTCTAGAATAGCCTGCTCTAGAATAGGGAATGTTATGGGGAAAGGACAGGAGAATTGGGTTGGGAGGGAGAGATAGATCAGCCCATGCTTGAATGGCGGGGTAGACTCGATGGGCCGAATGGCCTAATCCTGCTCCTGTGATTTCTGAACTAGTGAGCGGTGCATAGAGGTGTAACGTGACCATTGGTCTGCTGGGCTAGTGATAGAAACATAGAAAATAGGTGCAGGAGTAAGCCATTCGGCCCTTCGAGCCTGCACCGCCATTCAATATGATCATGGCTGATCATCCAACTCTGTATCCTGTACCTGCCTTTGTTCCATACACCCTGATCCCTTTAGCCACAAGGGCCACATCTAACTCTTAAATATAGCCAATGAATTGGCCTCAACTACCTTCTGTGGCAGAGAATTCCAAAGATTCACCACTATCTGTGTGAAAAATGTTTTTCTCATCTCGGTCCTAAAAGACTTCCCCCTTTGAGTTTAGGAGCAGGGAGGTTCTACTGCAGTTGTACAGGGTTTTGGTGAGGCCACACCTGGAGTACTGCGTACAGTTTTGGTCTCCAAATCTGAGGAAAGACATCCTTGCCATAGAGGGGGTACAGAGAAGATTCACCAGACTGATTCCTGGGATGTCAGGACTTTCATATGAGGAAAGATTGGATAGACTCGGTTTGTACTCGATGGAATTTAGAAGATTGAGGGGGGATCTTATAGAAACCTACAAAATTCTTAAGGGGTTGGACAAGCTAGATGCTGGGAGATTGTTCCCGATGTTGGGGGAGTCCAGAACAAGGGGTCACAGTCTAAGGATAAGGGGGAATTCCTTTAGGACCGAAATGAGGAAAACATTCTTTACACAGAGAGTGGTGAGTCTCTGGAATTCTCTGCCACAGAAGGTAGTTGAGGCCAGTTCATTGGCTATATTTAAGAGGGCGTTAGATGTGGCACTTGTGGCTAAAGGGATCAGGGGGTATGGAGAGAAGGCAGGTACGGGATACTGAGTTGGATGATCAGCCATGATCACATTGAATGGCGGTGCAGGCTCGAAGGGCCGAATGGCCTACTCCTGCACCTATTTTCTATGTTTCTATGTTATCCTTAAACTGTGACCCCTTGTTCTGGACTTCCCCAACATCGGGAACAATCTTCCTGCATCTAGCCTGTCCAACCCCTTAAGAATTTTGTAAGTTTCTATAAGATCCCCCCTCAATCTTCTAAATTCTAGCGAGTACAAGCCGAGTCTTTCTTCATATGAAAGTCCTGCCATCCCAGGAATCAGTCTCAGGGCTGGCCAGTGGCCTTGGGCTGTTGGGGGTGAAGTACTTACTCAGCAGGCTGCTCCAGAAGGAGGCGTAGGTTGCCGAGCCGGTCACTGCCCCCGGGGCGGCGGGGTTCCGGCGTGTGGTCTTCACCGTGAACCCGTGGCCTGAAGCCTCGTCTACCGGGCCTGTCACCTCCACCTCCACCACGTGCCAATCCGACAAACTGTGGGGTTCAATGGGCGCCCCGTGAATGGCCCGTGGGGGGCAGGGTGAGTGCGCAGAGATTCCGTCTTCAGTTTAAGAGATACAGCGCGGAAACAGGCCCTTCGGCCCAACTTGACCATACTGACCAAGATCCATATCCTCCAAACCTTTCCTATCCATGTACCTGTCCCCCTTCCCCTCTTTCTCTCCCCCACACACACTCTCTCCCCCCCTCATTCCCCCCCTCTCTCCCCCACACCCTCTCTCCCCCACACCCTCTCTCCCCCCCACACTCTCTCCCCCGCCTCTCTCCACCCCCCACCCTCTCTCCACCCCCCACCCTCTCTCCACCCCCCACCCTCTCTCCACCCCCCACCCTCTCTCCCCCACACACCCTCCCCTCCACACTCTCTCCCCCCCCCCCCCATGCCCCACCCCCGTGCCCGCACTGACCTGGGGTCGGACACCAGACATCCCTGTACCCGGTCGAAGCCCAGATTGTGGGCAGCCATGGCTGCTGCTGCCATGGTGTTGACGTTGTTGGGTGCCAGGGGGCAGAGAGCCCTCACGGGGCCCTGGTACAGCACCGCCCGCTCCCCCCGACTCTGCCCCTGCGCCCCCACAACCCCCTGGAGCCTGAAGCTGTCGGGGTGCTTGCTCATCGTCACCTTCAGAGCCTAGGTCAAGGGGGAAAGGTCAGGGGTCGCAGGGAAGAAATGGGGGGGGGGGGGGGCAGGTTACACTGGGAGGGGGGAGGATGGTCTGTTAAGGTCCCCTTCCACCAAATCCCATGCCAACCCCCCCCCCACCCCTCTCGTCCAACCCGTCCTCACCCCACCCTCCCCTCGCCTCCCTACCTCCCCTCCCCTCCTCTTCCCTCCTCTCCCCTCCACACCCCCCCTCCCCCCCCTCTTCCCTCCCCTTCCCCCCCCCTCTTCCCTCCCATCCTGACCTGCAAGGCTCCGCTGTCGGCCATTCTCTGGATGTCCGCTGCCCCCCACAACGCGCCGCTGGGCAAGTACAGGGTGTGTCCGTGCCTCCTCGCCGCCTCCCGGCACGACGCCTCCACTTCCGGATCGGCAAACGCTGTGGGAGACCCGACCTGGGCAAACGCCAGTGACCCCTCGCCTCTCAACCCTCACCCCTCACCTGCTGACCCCCACCTCCACACTGACCCTCCCCCCCACCCACTCTCTCCCTGGCTCTCCCCCCACCCTCCCCATCCCTCTCCCACCCACACTCCCCTCTCCCCACCCTCCCCATCCCTCTCCCACCCCCACACTACCCTCTCCCCACCCCCCACCCTCCCCATCTCTCCCCCCACCCCCACACTCCCCTCCCCCCACCCTCCCCCCCCCCCACCCTCCCCATCTCTCCCCCAACCCCCACCCTCCCCAATCTCTCCCCCACCCCCCACCCTCCTCCATCTCTCCCCCCACCCCCCACCCTCCCCATCCCTCTCCCACCCACACTCCCCTCTCCCCACCCCCCACCCTCCCTGTCTCTCCCCCCACCCCCACACTCCCCCACCCACACTCCCCTCCCC
Source organism: Raja brachyura (assembly GCA_963514005.1). The sequence goes on from CAUPSL010001082.1 coordinate 24,913, forward strand.
CCACCCCCACCCTCCCCATCCCTCTCCCACCCACACTCCCCTCTCCCCGCCCTCCCCATCCCTCTCCCACCCCACACTACCCTCTCCCCACCCCCACCCTCCCCATCTCTCCCCCCACCCCCACACTCCCCTCCCCCCACCCTCCCCATCTCTCCCCCAACCCCCACACTCCCCTCCCCCCACCCTCCCCATCTCTCCCCCAACCCCCACCCTCCCCATCCCTCTCCCACCCACACTCCCCTCTCCCCACCCCCCACCCCCCACCCTCCCTGCCACTCCACCCTCCCCCACCCACACTCCCCCCCCCACCCTCCCTCCGCTTTACCTCACTGAACTCACCATGAAGTCTGCGTGTTTCAGGATCTCCGCACCGTGCTCCTTGGTTATCTGAGGATGGGCCACCTCCACAACCAGGTCCGCCCGCCTGCAATGGAGAGGGGGGCGGTGGGAGGCAGTGTGGCCGATGGGTCTAAGGTCCACTAGTGGGTGACCAGTCGCCCTCCCCCTCCCCCAGGTGCACCCAGGGGGAGCTGAGGCTGGGTCTGGAGAGGTAGGAGGAGGGTGGACACAGGGACTGTGGACCAGCCACATTGACCTAGCATGGACACGGGGTCACAGCATTGCTATGGGCCAGGAGCAGGCCATTCAGCCCATCTAGTCTGATCTAGACAACCTCTAGTGCACCTCAAATTATCCAGTCTATATCATCTTTCAACTTCGAAAGTCTCCCCTCAGCCTTGGGTCCGAGGAGATGGCCAGGTCTCTGGGGCTGAACGGGATCTTCCAAACCTCTCCCCCAGACCCAGCCCGGCCAACGTTGTCTGGAGTCGGTCACGGTCTGGATGCAGGTGAGACTCACCTGTGCACGGCGTCGCTGAGTGACGGCAGCTGCTGCTCTTTCCGGACGCGGCCCTCCATCTTCTCCCGGCTCCTGTTCCACACAAAGGCCAGCTCCAGACCGTGCCCACACCCCTCCTCCTCAATCCTCGCCGTCAGGTACTGGCCTGTAGGTGAGGGGCAGGGTGGAGATGAGCACCGGGGCTGTGGGACCCCCAGCGAGTGAGGGAGGGGGTGGGCAGCTCACACACACTCCCACAACTGGCTCCCCACCCCTCCTCTCCCCACCCCTCCCCTCTCCTCCCCACCCCTCCCAACCACTCCCCTCCCCTTCCCAACCCTCCCCACCCCTCCTCTCCCCCACCCCTCCCCTCTCCTCCCCTCCCCACCCCTCCCCTCCCCATCCCTCCCCATCCCTTCCCACCCCTCCCCATCCCTCCCCTCCCCTCCCCATCCCTCCTCACCCCTCCTCACCCCTCTCCTCCCCACCATTCCCTTCCCCTTCCCAACCCTCCCCACCCCTCCCCTCCCCACCCCTCCCCTCTGCTCCCCGCACCTCCTCTCCCCACCCCTCCCCACCCCTCCCCTCCCCACCCCTCCCCTCTGCTCCCCACCCTCCCCTCTCCTCCCCACCCTCCCCCTCCCTCCCCTCTCCTCTCCTCCCCACCCCTCCCCTCTCCTACCCTCCCCACCCCTCCCCTACCCACGTACACTCACCTTGGGAACAGTATCTCACCCTCACTAACATCAGCGGTTTCCTCCTTTATCACCACGACCACACTTGAAATGTTTACCCAGAATAAAGTTTCTGAAGAAAGGCTTCCTCTCACCTTTGACCTACCTAAGTGTCCGAAGCCAATGATTCCGACTCTCCGGGGCTTGCTGTCTCCGGCCATGGTTGTCTCCTGCTGATCCCGTTCCTTCAGCCCCTGTAAAACACGCTTAAACAGATGATCTAGACTCAATTCCCTGACCGATGAATGCCAATTTGCCTTCTTCTGTAGATTTCTTTGCCGTTGGAGGCTAATTCTCTGGATGCTTTCAAGAGAGAGCTAGATAGAACTCTTAAAAATAGCGGAGTCAGGGGATTTGGGGAGAAGGCAGGAACGGGGTACTGATTGGGGATGATCAGCCATGATCACAGTGAATGGCGGTGCTGGCTCGAAGGGCTGAATGGCCTACTCCTGCACCTATTGCCTATCCACCACCCGTGTAAACTGTGACAACATTTCAGGGAATTGGGTGTACTTGTGTCTTAGATCTCTCTCTCTCTCTCTCTCCCTTCTGCAACCCCCTTCATTCACTTTGAAGGTCCCACCCTGGTTTGTCACCTCATGTTTATCTGAATTACATCCCATTCCTGCCATTAGCCTGGCAGTGAAGGAAGAAACTGCAGATGTTGGTTTCAACCAAAGATAGACACAAAGAGCTGGAGTAACTTAGTGGGACAGGCAGCGTCTCTGGAGAGAAGGAATGGGTGACGTTTCGGCTTGAGTCGGAAGAAGGGTCTTGACCAGAAACGTCACCCATTCCTTCTCTCCAGACAAGCCTGGCAGTGATTGCAGGCTGTGGGAGAGGGTGACAGGCCAGGGCTGGTGGACACGGAACATTCCAGAATGGAGGGTGCGATCAGTGATGTGCATCTAGTGGAGCCACCCAACACCGTGCATCCATGAATAATAATAATAATAATAACAACTTTATTGATCCCCTCAGGGAAATTCAGATGTCCAGACGCCCCCAACCAGCAATCCCACACATTCAAAACGAACGCAGACAGAACATACATAAAATACAATGTGGACACTACCTGCGAGCACTCTGTCCTACAGGGTCCTGGATAGACTCGGCTTGTACTCGCTGGAATTTAGAAGATTGAGGGGGGATCTTATAGAAAATTATTAAGGGGTTGGACAGGCTAGATGCAGGAAGATTGTTCCTGGGAAGTCAAGAACAAGGGGTCACAGTTTAAGGATAAGGGGGAAGTCTTTTAGGACCGAGATGAGAAAAACATTTTTCACGCAGAGAGTGGGGAATCTGTGGAATTCCCTGCCACAGAAGGTAGTTGATGCCAGTTCATTGGCTATATTTAAGAGGGGGTTAGATGTGGCCCTTGTGGCTAAATGGATCAGGGGGTATGGAGAGAAGGCAGGTACGGGATACTGAGTTGGATGATCAGCCATGATCATATTGAATGGCGGTGCAGGCACGAAGGGTCGAATGGCCTACTCCTGCACCTATTTTCTATGTTTCTATGTTTCTATGTTCAATAAATACTTAAAAAGACCAATAATTAACAATTAAAAATAAAAAAATGCAAAAAAAGCATCCACCCTACACCCTAGCGGTCCGGATTATAAAATCTAATGGCTGCAGGGCTGAAGGATCTCCTGAACCGCTCCGTTCTACAGGGCAGGGAGAGGAGCCCGTTGTTGTTCCGTGTGCTCTATTGACTCTCCAGAATCCACAGTTGAAGCATTAATGCCTGACCTCGTCTACCCTGCCCAGTGGGGCTCAGACACGCCAAGGCCATGTTTGGAAGGTGAGCAGGGGGCCAGTGTCCATCCCTCGTTCACCAGGCAGGTAATGGAGGCCTGGTCACTGGGACCTTCCAGTACAGTGGTCTCGGGCAATGGCAGCCCCACTCTCCTCACTGCACTGGGCCCGACAAGGACAAGGACAAGAGTGTCTTGTACTGGCCTACTGACCAAACTCACCAATCCTTCATCAGTCTGAAGAAGGGTCTCGAAACAACACGTCACCCGTTCCTTCTCTCCAGAAATGCTGCCTGTCCCGCTGAGTTACTCCAGCATTTTATCTCCACAATATGATACGTCAATGATTCTCTCTCACAGCTTCCCCCCCCCCCCCCCCCCCCACCCCCACACACACTCCTTCCCTGCAATTGGTATGAAGAAGGTTCCTGGCCTGAAACGTCCCAGTTCCCCAGAGATGCTGCCTGTCCCGCTGAGGTTACTCCAGCAACTCTGTGTCAACACCCTGATATTGAAACTTACAACTCCAAGCAGCAAGGGCCGGTACACACCTCCGTGGCGTTCCCTCACACACCAGGCAGTGAGTGGGTTCCCCAGGCTTGTGTGTACCGATCCAATGCACCTTGACCCCATCTCTCCCGTTCCAGTTAATCACTAACCGCTGACAGTGTGTCCAGTTTGGTTTTGTTGTCACGTGTACTGAGGTACAGTGAAAAGCTCCAGTCAGCGACAAGACAATACGTGATTACAATCAATACGTGGGGAGGAACTGCAGATGCTGGTTGACACCAAAGATAGACACAAAATGCAGGAGTAACTCAGCGTGTCAGCCGGCATCTCTGGAGAGAAGGAATGGGTGACGTTTCAGGTCGAGATCCTGCAGGTCTGAAGAAGAGCCTCAATAGGCAATAGGTGCACGAGTAGGCCATTCGGCCCTTCGAGCCAGCACCACCATTCAATGTGATCATCCCCAATAAGTACCCGTTCCTGCCTTCTCCCCATATCCCCTGACTCCGCTATTTTCGATAACTCTGCATGTCCCATAGAAACATAGAAACATAGAAAATAGGTGCAGGAGTAGGCCATTCGGCCATTCGAGCCTGCACCGCCATTCAATATGATCATGGCTGATCATCCAACTCAGTATCCCGTACCTGCCTTCTCTCCATACCCCCTGATCCCTTTAGCCACAAGGGCCACATCTAACTTCCTCTTAAATATAGCCAATGAACTGGCCTCAACTACCTTCTGTGGCAGAGAATTCCACAGATTCACCACTCTCTGTGTGAAAAATGTTTTTCTGATCTCGGTTCTAAAATATTTCCTCCTTGTCCTTAAACTGTGACCCCTTGTTCTGGACTTCCCCAACATCGGGAACAATCTTCCTGCATCTAGCCTGTCCAAACCCTTAAGAATTTTGTAAGTTTCTATAAGATCCCCCCTCAATCTTCTAAATTCTAGCGAGTACAAGCCGAGTCTATCCAGTCTTTCTTCATATGGAAGTCCTGCCATCCCAGGAATCAGTCTGGTGAACCTTCTCTGTACTCCCTCTATGGCAAGAATGTCTTTCCTCAGATTAGGAGACCAAAACTGTACGAAATACTCCAGGTGTGGTCTCACCAAGACCCTGTATAACTGCAGTAGAACCTCCCTGTTCATATACTCAAATCCTTTTGCTATGATTCAAGATGCTATGAATCTTTGCCATTCAATCATGGCTGATCATCCACAATCAGTACCCCGTTCCTGCTTTCTCCCCATATCCCTTGATTCCGTTAGCCCTTAGAGCTACATCCAGTGAACTGGCCTCCACTGCCTTCCGTGGCAGAGAATTCCACAGATTCACAACTCTCTGGGTGGAATCAGTTGGAGAAGTGAGTATAAATGTTAGACTGTTGTGTTATGGTTTGTACAAGATGTTGGTGAGGCCGCACTTGGCCTATTGGGCTGGTATCAGTTCTGCTCACCCTGATATGGGTTAACTCTCATTAAGTTGGAACGAGTGCAGATAAGATTTGCGAGGGTGTTGTCAGGAGTTGGGGGTTTGAGATTTAGGGGGAGGTTGTGCAGATTAGTCCTTTGTTCTGAAGTCTGAAGAAAGTTCTCGACCCGAAAAGTTACCTATTCCATTTCTCCAGGGATGCTGCCTGTCCCGCTGAGTTACTCCAGCTTGTTGCACCATGGAGGATGCTGGATTGGAGAATTCCCAGGTCCAGGTTCGGGGCACACGGAGCTCTGAAGGCAGGAGGACACTTGGAGGGACACTTGGACATTGAGAACAAAGAGTGATTCTCAGGAGGGGTGAATGTGCGCCAGTGGACTGAATGGTGGCCCGTAGTGTATAGGGGTATGAGGTGGAGCTGTGTCTGAAGAGTGACTCACAATGGGGGCCCAGAGCACGGGGACAGGTTACACAAGAGGATGGTCTATCGCAGTGTTCCAGAGTGTAGCTCACAATGGTCCCATCTCAGTGACTCACAATGGCCCTAAGTCAGTACCCGGAGTGTGACCAGCAGTAGCCCTCCCTCGGTAACCCGGTGTGGCTAGCAGGAGCCCTATTTCAGTAGCCCGTGTGACCAGCAGTAGCCCTCCCTCGGTAGCCCAGTGTGGCTAGCAGGAGCCCTATTTCAGTAGCCCAGGATTGCGGACAGTAGCCCTATTTCAGTAGCCCAGTGTGACCAGCAGTAGCCCTCTCTCGGTAGCCCAGTGTGGCTGACAGTAGCCCTCTCTCGGTAGCCCAGTGTGGCTAGCAGTAGCCCTCCCTCCGTAGCCCAGTGTGGCTAGCAGTAGCCCTCCCTCAGTAGCCCAGTGTGGCTAGCAGGAGCCCTATTTCAGTAGCCCAGTGTTGCTGACAGTAGCCCTATTTCAGTAGCCCAGTGTGACCAGCAGTAGCCCTCTCTCGGTAGCCCAGTGTGGCTGACAGTAGCCCTCCCTCGGTAGCCCAATGTGACCAGCAGTAGCCCTTCCTCGGTAGCCCAGTGTGGCAGCAGTAGCTCTCCCTCGGTAGCCCGGTTTGACTAGCAGTAGCCCCGTGTGGCCAGCAGGAGCCCTCCATCTGTAGCCCAGTGTGACTAGCAGTAGCCCCGTGTGACCAGCAGGAGCCCTCCATCGGTAGCCCGGTGTGACTAGCAGTAGCCCCGTGTGGCCAGCAGGAGCCCAGAGTGTGGCTCACATCAAGCCAGCATCTGACCTTGGTTTTGGGCCGTGCAGCCACAATGGGGAATTCATTTTTTGTTGAATTCAAGACGAAGGTGGATGGTGAAGTGGTTGATCCGTTGCAGAGGTTTATCCTGGAGTCGGGCGAGATACGTAAGCCGAGCCACAACTGCCGCATCATGAGCCAGGACATGTGGTGGGGCGCCATCGGCTCCTCCTTTACGGTCTTCATCGGTGGCATCCTCCTCATTCTTTTCCACAGGGGCGTTGGGTTCATCTACACCGAGCTGTGCCGTGTATCCAATGCACAGGATTCCAGGGTAAAGTGTCAACCATCTGTAGGGTCATAGGCTCATAGAGTCATAGAGGGCACAGTGTGGAAGCAGGCCCTTTGGCTCAACATGTCCCAGCTACACCAGTCCCGCCTGCCTGCGTTTGGCCCCTATCCCTCCAAACCTGTCCTATCCATGTACCTGTCCATCTGTTTCTTAAATGACGGGATAGTCCCAGCCTCAACTGCCTCCCCAGGCAGCTTGTTCCATGTCGGCTTGAGGCCCTTCTTCAGTGTGTGTATAACTCCTTATAACCTAGCCCACAGCCAACAATGGACCATTGTGGGCTCTACCATCCCTCGATCATCCTTACTTTTTTCATATATTTCATCCATTTGTTCTATATCTCTCAACATCACCGTCTATATCTCTAATTTCCCTTTCCCCTGACTCATTCCGAAGAAAGTTCTCGACCCGAAACGTTACCTATTCCATTTCTCCAGGGATGCTGCCTGTCCCGCTGAGTTACTTCAGCTTGTTGCGCCATGGAGGATGCTGGATTGGAGAATTCCCAGGTCCAGGTTCGGGGCACGCGGAGCTCTGAAGGCAGGAGGACACTTGGAGGGACACTTGGACATTGAGAACAAAGAGTGATTCTCAGGAGGGGTGAATGTGTGCCAGTGGACTGAATGGTGGCCCGTAGTGTGTGGGGGTAAGAGGTGGAGCTGTGTCTGAAGAGTGACTCACAATGGGGGCCCAGAGCACGGGGACAGGTTACACAAGAGGATGGTCTATCGCAGTGTTCCAGAGTGTAGCTCACAATGGTCCCACCTCAGTGACTCACAACGGCCCTACGTCAGTACCCCGAGTGTGACCAGCAGTAGCCCTCTCTCGGTAGCCCAGTGTGGTAGCTGTAGCCCTCTCTCGGTAGCCCAGTGTGGTAGCTGTAGCCCTCTCTCGGTAGCCGAGTGTGGCTAGCAGGAGCCCTCCCTCGGTAGCCCAGTGTGGTAGCAGTAGCCCTCCCTCGGTAGCCCAGTGAGGCTAGCAGTAGCCCTCTCTCGGTAGCCGAGTGTGGCTAGCAGGAGCCCTCCCTCGGTAGCCCAGTGTGGTAGCAGTAGCCCTCCCTCGGTAGCCCAGTGAGGCTAGCAGTAGCCCTCTCTCGGTAGCCCAGTGTGGCTGACAGTAGCCCTATTTCAGTAGCCCAGTGTGGCTAGCTGTAGCCCTATTTCAGTAGCCCAGTGTGGCTGACAGTAGCCCTATTTCAGTAGCCCAGTGTGACTAGCAGTAGCCCTCCCTCAGTAGCCCAGTGTGGCTAGCTGTAGCCCTATTTCAGTAGCCCAGTGTGGCTGACAGTAGCTCTATTTAAGTAGCCCAGTGTAGCTGACAGTAACCCTATGTCAGTAGCCCAGTGTGACTAGCAGTAGCCCTCCCTCAGTAGCCCAGTGTGGCTAGCAGTAGCCTTCCCTCGGTAGCCCAGTGTGACCAGCAGTAGCCCTCCCTCAGTAGCCCAGTGTGACCAGCAGGAGCCCTCCCTCGGTAGCCCAGTGTGACCAGCAGTAGCCCTCCCTCGATAGCCCAGTGTGGCTAGCAGTAGCCCTCCCTCGATAGCCCAGTGTGGCTAGCAGTAGCCCTCCCTCGGTAGCCCAGTGTGGCTAGCTGTAGCCCTATTTCAGTAGCCCAGTGTGGCTAGCAGTAGCCCTCCCTCAGTAGCCCAGTGTGGCTAGCTGTAGCCCTATTTCAGTAGCCCAGTGTGGCTGACAGTAGCCCTATTTCAGTAGCCCAGTGTGACTATAGTAGCCCTCCCTCAGTAGCCCAGTGTGGCTAGCAGTAGCCTTCCCTCGGTAGCCCAGTGTGGCTAGCAGGAGCCCTCCCTCGGTAGCCCAGTGTGGCTGACAGTAGCCCTCCCTCGGTAGCCCGGTGTGGCTAGCAGTAGCCCTATTTCAGTAGCCTCGTGTGACCAGCAGGAGCCCTCCATCTGTAGCCCAGAGTGTGGCTAGCAGTAGCCTCGTGGGACCAGCAGGAGCCCTCCCTCCATCTGTAGCCCAGAGTGTGGCTCACATCAAGCCAACATCTGACCTTGGTTTTGGGTCGTGCAGCCACAATGCGGAATTCATTTTTTGATGAATTCAAGATGAAGGTGGATGGCGAAGTGGTTGATCCGTTGCAGAGTTCGATCCTGGAGTCGGGCGAGATCCGTAAGCCAAGCCACAACTGCCGCATCATGAGCCAGGACATGTGGCGGGGCGCCATCGGCTCCTCCTTTACGGTCTTCATCGGTGGCATCCTCCTCATTCTTTTCCACAGGGGCGTTGGGTTCATCTACGCCGAGCTGTGCCGTGTATCCAATGCACTGGATTCCAGGGTAAACTGTCAACCATCAGTAGGGTCACAGGCTCATAGGGTCATAGAGGGCACAGGTGCTGCCTGTCCCGCTGAGTTACCACAGCTTTTTGTGTCTACCTCCAGTCTCTGGTGCCTCGGGGTAAGGGAGTGGGGGGTGCTGGGTGCAGGGTGCAGGGTGCTGGGGTGCAGGGTGCTGGATGCAGGGTGCTGGGGTGCTGGGGTGCTGGGTGCTGGGTGCTGGGGTACTGGGTGCTGGGGTACTGGGTGCTGGGGTGCTGGGTGCTGGGGTGCTGGGGTGCTGGGGTGCAGGGTGCTGGGTGCTTGGGTGCTGGGATCTGGGGTGCTGGGATGCAGGGTGCTGGGGTGCTGGGGTGCTGGGTGCTGGGGTGCTGGGGTGCTGGGTACTGGGTGCTGGGATGCAGGGTGCTGGGTGCTGGGGTGGGGGGAACTATGTGATGTGGAATATGTCCCATTGAATGTCTTGGTTGGAGCAGTAATGGATGGTAAAGGGGGTCCCGTTACAAGTGTGGGACGGGGAACCATAGAGCACCTCATGCAGGTGCGGTCACAGCGGTAGAGTTGCTGCCTCACAGCGCCGGAGACCCGGGTTCGATCCCGACTACGGGCGCTGTCTGTACGGAGTTTGTACGTTCTCCCCGTGACCCGCGTAGGGTTTTCTCCGAAATCTTCGGTTTCCTTCCTCACTCCAAAAACGTGCAGGTTTGTAGGTTAATTGGCTTTGGTATAAATGTAAATTGTCCCTAATGTGTAGGATAGTGTTAGTGTGCGGGGATCGCTGGTCGGTGTGGACTCGGTGGGCCGAAGGGCCTGTTTCCGCGCCGTATCTCTAAGCTAAGCTAAACATTAGTTTTGAAGGAGAGAGTCTCGGATGAATCATGGATGTGTGGAGTGGAGATGGTTACCTAGATGCGTTTGTCAATGTTTGGTTTACTGCCTCCACACCGTTTAAATGGTAGGGAATTGAGGAATGCTGTGGAACAGAGGGATCTAGGAATAACTGTGCATAGTTCCCTGAAGGTAGAATCACATGTAGACAGGGTGGTAAAGAAAGCTTTTGGTGTGCTGGCCTTTATAAATCAGAGCATTGCATATAGGAGTAGGGAAGTAATGTTAAAATTGTACAAGGCATTGGTGAGACAAATTCTGGAGTATGGTGTACAATTTTGGTCGCCTAATTATAGGAAGGATGTCAACAAAATAGAGCGAGTACAGAGGAGATTTACTAGAATGTTGCCTGGGTTCCAGCAACTAAGTTACAGAGAAAGGTTGAACAAGTTAGGTCTTTATTCTTTGGAGCGCAGAAGGTTAAGGGGGGACTTGATTGAGGTCTTTAAAATGATGAAAGGGATAGACAGGGTTGACGTGGATAAGCTTTTCCCATTGAGGGTAGGAAAGATTCAAACAAGAGGGCATGACATGCGAATTAAAGGACAGAGGTTTAGGGGTAACATGAGGGGGAACTTCTTTACTCAGAGAGTGGTGGCTGTGTGGAATGATCTTCCAGCAGAAGTGGTGGAGGCAGGATCGATTTTAACATTTAAAAGTAAAGTGGATAGGTATATGGAAGGGAATGGAGGGGTATGGTCTGAGTGAAGGTAGATGGGACTAGGGGGAAATAAATGGTCGGCACGGACTGGAAGGGCCGAGAGGGCCTGTTTCCGTGCTGTAATTGTTATATGGTTAACTTCTGTATGGCAGCTTCTGCAGTGCCTGGTCTAACTTGTCCCCCTCCTTCTCATCATGTCTCCAGTGGAGCCGGGGCAAGAATCAGGTGATGTCTCACGATGTGGTCATCGCTGCCAAACACTTGACCAATCGCCTGGTGCTGGAGAAGAAGAAGAAGACTCTGACATTGGAGGTGGGTGTTAGTGGAGCAGCTGAAGCTGAAACGCTGAGCGGGACAGGCAGTGGCCGGCCGCACAGAGAGAGAGAGAGAGACAACAAACCTTTCCAGACGCAGTAGAAACCGTCTGTGGCTATTGTTAATGCGGAGATTGACGGGTTCTTCACTAGTCTGGTTGTCAAAGGTTATGGAGAGAAGGCAGGAGAATGGGCGTGAGGTCGTCACGGTGGGGCAACGGGTAGAGCTGATCCCTTCTTCTTGCGTATGTGGCGGGCACAGCCTAAAGTTGCAGGACAACTTGTTCTATTTGATTGTGCACGCCGGGTTGATTGCATTCGTTGAAACAGGGCGGACCACGTGAAGGTTGCAATCTCCCACACCCCCGGCTGCTGCCTCACGGCATTGGAGACCCAGGTTCGATCCTGACTTTTTGTGTGTGTGTCACTGATGATGGCATGTGTCTTTAAATTTTACACTGCCCGTTATGTTGTGGGTGGGATTTATGGCGTATTTTAGGCTGTGTTTGGAGCTTCGTTTCTTGCGCAGAAGCTTAGTTTTTACTTTAGTTTGGAACCAGCATGGAGAAGGTTTACCCTAATGGAGGCACGAGGAGTTTTCTAATGTTTTAATCGATAAGCTGGAGTTCGATGAAGATTATAGTGTACGAGTTGGAAAAAGTTTGGATGTACCTTATTGTTTTTCATCAACAATAAAGAATTTATTAATCAAAGGACTGTGTTTGGAAGCCCTATCTGTGAAGAAGCTCTGAAGCCATGATCATATTGATTCAGGACCGGGTGAGGGGTGTGTAAAGATATGAAGCAGGTGCATCCCTTTTATTTCATTTTATTAATATTTTCTTTTTTTTTCTTTGTCGTGCTTTACATCTTTATGGGCTCTCTCTTTCCACGTTTTCACGTACTATTAATATCACTATCTTATCTAACTTTCTATATTTCTCTTTTTCTTGCTGCTGTTACTTTTCTATTATTAAATTTTAAAACGGGAAGTGGTACATGAAATGTATTTTGTTATTTTTGGTTTATACTAATAAAAAACCCCAAAAAAACCCCAAAAATAATTTAAATACTTTCTCTTTCATTGCCTTTTCTTTTTGTTGTGTTTTTATTTGGTTTATTTTTGTTAGAAGTAAGTACAGTAGTGTGGCACTTGAGTACCTAATACATACATACATATTTCCATTCTTGTACAACTTCGTACTTTTGATTTAAGAATAAAAGAACAGTGGGAGAAAAAAGAAATGAAGAGTTTCGGAATAGATAGACAAGCGAGTAGGAACAGATAGCAAAAGAAATAAAGAACAGAGATGAGAAACTGAAAAGATTGAAAGAGAAGGAGAAAGTAAAGAAAAGAGAGATTAGGAGAGATCTACCTATTTCGTATTTTTGCCCATCCATCACCCGGTTCTAAACCATTTAATTTCTAAGGTTATGTTATGTTGCTCCATATGCTTGTAAAAAGTTGATAAAAGGAGACCAAGTCTTTAAGAATTGGTCTACTTTGCCTAGTAGGAGGAATCTCATTTCTTCAAAATGTAGCGTTTCAGACATGTTTGACATCCACATTTTGGATGTTGGCGTGGTTGCGTTTTTCCAAAATTTGAGTATAAGTTTGTTTGCTGTTATTAGACCGTAATTAAGAAAAGCTTCTTGGAATCTAGTTAGTTTACTCCCCTCTTCCATTGATCCAAAGATAATCAGTTCTGTATTGGGGTTCAATTTTGTGTTAAATAGTTTTGTAAAAATACCAAAAATTTCAATCCAAAATTTATACAGTTTTGTACAAGAGACAAAGGAATGTGCTATAGTGGCATTTTGCCTTTTCTTAAAAATTTTTTTTTTTTAAATTAAAAGCATATGTTCAAATAGTAATAAACAATAAAGTGGTTACAGAATTCTTACTTAGCTTCAATATTTTGTTTTTGTTTAAAGAAAATAAATAAAGAAATAGTGAGATAAGATAAACTATCTTAGTGGGTGGGGAGGGACGTGAGGCAGGTATGTCAGGACTTTCATATGAAGAAAGACTGGATAGACTCGGCTTGTACTCGCTGGAATTTAGAAGATTGAGGGGGGATCTTATAGAAACTGAAAGTCCTGGGATGTCAGGACTTTCATATGAGGAAAGACTGGATAGACTCGGCTTGTACTCGCTGGAATTTAGAAGATTGAGGGGGGATCTTATAGAAACTTACAAAATTCTTAAGGGGTTGGACAAGCTAGATGCAGGAAGATTGTTCCCGATGTTGGGGGAGTCCAGAACAAGGGGTCACAGTCTAAGGATAAGGGGGAATTCCTTTAGGACAGAGATGAGGAAAACATTTTTTACACAGAGAGTGGTGAGTCTCTGGAATTCTCTGCCACAGAAGGTAGTTGAGGCCAGTTCATTGGCTATATTTAAGAGGGAGTTAGATGTGGCCCTTGTGGCTAAAGGGATCAGGGGGTATGGAGAGAAGGCAGGTACGGGATACTGAGTTGGATGATCAGCCATGATCATATTGAATGGCGGTGCAGGCTCGAAGGGCCGAATGGCCTACTCCTGCACCTATGTTTCTATGTTTCTAGGTGTACCACCACTATTTTCCTTCTTTCTCTTTTTGCCCTTTTATTTTTCTTATTTTTGCTATTCCTCTCTTCTTTCTTTCATTTATTCTCTCTTTTTGGCCACACCACTCGGGTAGTCTAGGGGCTCTAGCTTTGCACATTTCACTTTTCCTCTTTCTTGCTTTTTCTCCTTTCCTTTCTTCCGACAAGAGCTAAAAGTTAAAATTGAATCTTTACAATAACTGTATTATTTTATATGCCGTTGGTTTTATTTTTGTACATTTGCTTATAATAAATTATAAATAAAAACACAAAAAAACTAATAGAAAGAAAGAAAGGAGATTGCAAATATAAAGATTGTGGAGATGGATCCGGGAGATGTTGAGTATAGTTGTTCATACAATCCTAAACTCAAGTTGTGACTTTCAAATTCTTCTTCCGTGTGGCGTGCACAGCCTAAAGTTGTAGGACAACTTGTTCTATTTGATTCTATTCCGTTTGTGCACGTCGAGTTGATTGCATTAGTCGAAACAGGGCGGACCACGTGAAGGTTGCAATCTTCCACCCCAAGTTGTGACTTTAATTTTGTGTTAAACCAGTTTACTTTTTTAAACATTCAATAAATGGAGACCATATTTTTAAAAAAAAATAGTACTGGTTTGTCAATTAAGACACATCTTATTTTTTCCAAATGCAAGTTGTCAGTCATTTCCGTAACCCACATTTTCTTTCATTGCCTTTTCAATAATAGATTTATCAGGTGCTTGGATAGGCGTAGCTAGCAAAAATGTAAAATAAACATTGGGGATTGTAAACCAGTGAGAGAGCAATAAAATTACAATCAATAGAGCTCTCCTTTATTGTATTAAAGAAGGAACTGCAGATGCTGGAGAATCGAAACTCAGCGGGTGCAGCAGCATCTATGGACGAAGGAGATAGGCGACGTTTCGGGCCGTCTGAAGAAGGATCTGAAGAAGGGTTTCGGCCCGAAACGTTGCCTATTTCCTTCGCTCCATAGATGCTGCTGCACCCGCTGAGTTTCTCCAGCATTTTTGTCTACCTAGAATGATTCACTGTTAGCTGAGGGGAGTCTGCAATACTTAATCGGGGAGGACAGTAGGACTAGTCGGAGAACTAGGGTGGGGGAGAGACGGGGGAGAGAGAGGGAAGGCAAGGATTGCCTAAAATGAGAGAAGTCAATGTTCATACCGCTGGGGTGTAAGCTGCCCAAGCGAAATATGTGGAGCTGTTCCTCCAATCTGCGCTGGGCCTCACTCCTAGTGACATGAATCAGGAGGTTGTAGGACTAATGTGAGCGATGATCTGTGTGGGCTTGGTGGGCAGTCTGAAGAAGGGTCTCGACCTGAAACGTCACCCTTTCCTTCTCTCCAGAGATGCTGCCTGTCCCGCTGAGTTACTCCAGCATTTTGCATCAAGTCAAGAGAGTTTATTGTCACGTGTCCCAGATAGGACAATTACATTCTTGCTTTGCTTCAGCACAACAGAACATAGACGGCATGACTACAGAACAGATCAGTATGTCCATATACCGTTATATAAATATATACACACATGAATAAATAAAACAGAGGAAGTGCGAATAAACGGATAATGGGCTATTCAGCTATCGAACCATCTGGTTTCGGCTGAAGGGCCCGTTTCCATGCGATATTTCCGCAGTAAAACTAAAATCTGAAATGAAATCCATTGCAGGAAATTCAGCAACTGAACGCCACGGAGACATCGAAGATCAGGAAGGTCAACTTGGGGATCGATGTCCAGGAATGGGCGCAGCAAATGATATCGGCGCAGTCTTTAATTGGTCGAGGCCTTGTGAGTAGCGGGGTGCAGGGTCTGGGTGGAGTTCTCGGCAGGGGGGATGTCCACTGGGGTTCGGAGACGCCGACTCCCCCTCCCCCCCTCCCTCCCTCTCTCCCCCTCCCTTCCCCCCACCTCTCCCCCTCCCTGCCCCCCCTCTCTGTCCCCCCCTGTCCCCCCTCCTCCTACCCCTCCCCCCCTCCCTCCCTCTCTCCCCCCACCTCTCCGCCTCCCTGTCCCCTCTCTGTCCCCCCCTGCCTCCCCCTGTCCCCCCTCCCTCTCTCCCCTCCCTCTTCCCCCTCCTCCTAACCCCCTCCCCTCCCTCTCTCCCCCCTCCCTCTCTCCCCCGCCCTTAACCACACGCTCGGGGAACTTGGTCTAGTATAACCTTATCACCATATAACAATTACAGCACGGAAACAGGCCTTCTCGGCCCTTCCAGTCCGTGCCGACCACTTACTCTCCCCTAGTCCCATCTACCTGCACTCAGACCAGAACCCTCCATTCCTTTCCGGTCCGTATACCTATCCACTTTATTTTTAAACGATAAAATCGATTTCTAACAAGGATAGTATGGTGCAACACAACTTTGGATTTAGATCTAACTATGGGTTGGGTTGGGTTGGGTGAGGTTGGTGGGGAGGGACGAGAGGCCGGTGTACCACCACTTTTCTCTCTCTTTTTCTTTTTGCCCTTTTTTTCTCTATTCCTCTCTTCTTTCTTTCTCTTTGGCGACACTACTTTGGCCGTCTGGGGGTCCTATCTTGAGACATCTCACTTTTTCTCTTTCTTGCTCTTTATCCTTTCTTTTCTTCTAATTCAAAGCTAAAAAGTCAAAATTGAAGGTGGACAATAACTGGATAATTCTACTCGTACGTTTGCTTCTAATAAAAAAATAGGAAAAAGTCCCCACCAAAAAAAGCAGCAGGGAAGAAGGGTCTCGACACGAAACATCAGCCGTTCCTTCTCTCCAGAGATGCCGCCTGTCCCGCTGAGTTACTCCAACATTTTGTGTCTTGTCTTCGGTTTAAACCAGCGTCTGCAGTTCCTTCCTACACATTTCAACAGCGGGGAAGAAGCTGAATCCTGAATCTGGTGGTGGACGCAAAAAGCTGGAGGAACTCAGCGGGTCAGGCAGCATCTCTGCAGAAACGGCGGAGACTTGCAGATCCTTGTTTTAAAGAAGGAACTACAGATGCTGGAGAATCGAGGGTTACACAAAAAGCTGGAGAAACTCAGCGGGTGCAGCAGCATCTAAGGAGCGAAGGAGATAGGCGACGTTTCGGGTTAGCTGAAGAAGGGTCTCGACCCGAAACATCGCCTATCTCCTTCGCTCCTTAGATGCTGCTGCACCCGCTGAGTTTCTCCAGCTTTTTGTGTAACACTTGCAGATCCTTGATTAGTCCGGGTGTCAGGGGTTGTGGGGAGAAGGCACGAGAACGGGGTAGAGAGGGAAAGATAGATCAGCCATGATTGAATGGCGTAGACTTAATGGGCCGAATGGCCTAATTCTACTCCAAGAACTTATGAACTTAGGAATGGTGTTACTGGCTCTAGGGGCCGAATGGCCCACTCCTGCACCTATTGTCAATTGTCTATTGAAAAGGAACAGGTGATGTTTCGGGTCGAGACTAGGAAGTGTTAGGGCATCAGGGTCAGGTACGTAAATCATTGTAGGATTTAGGGAGATGGTTTTGTAAGTTATAGCTATCTTTCTCTCTCAACCCCATTCTCCTGTCTTCTCCCCATAACTCCCGACAGTTGACACCCGTACTAATCAAGAATCTGCCAATCTCTGCTTTAATAATACTCATTGACGGCCTCCACAGCCGTCTGTGGCCGTGAATTCCACCCATATGTCACCCTCTGGATAAAGAAATTCCTCCCCATCTCTCGTCGAAAGGTACATCCTTTTACTCTGAGGCTGCGCCCTCTGTTCTTAGACTCTCCCACAGTCTCAACTCCACAGAGCTCGGACCAGGCAATTGGAATGGGGTCTGGGAGGGTAGAGGACAGGTGGAAGTGGGACTGGGGGACGGGGGGACTGGGGGACGGGGGGACAGGGGGACTGGGGGACGGGGGGGGGGAAGGGGGGGAGAGTGTAGGGGTTAGAGGGGCAAGGTGACAGTGGTAGGGAGGTAAGTAAGTCAGTAAGTTTATTGGCCAAGTATTCACATACAAGGAATTTGCCTTGGTGCTCCACCCGCAAGTGACAACATGACTTACAGTGACAGTTACGGGTGGGTGGGGGTGCGGTGACCTCGGGCAGTGGGGACCTGGTGAAGGGGAGTAGACGGAGGTGGAGGTCGGGGTGGGGGTGATGAGCGGGGAACCAGAGGGGGGTGGGACTGGAGGTGACAGTTCTGGGCACCCAGCCTCTGACATCCTCTCTCTCTCTGTCTCCCCCACACACACACAGGTGATGATGGTCTTCCTGCTCAGCTTTGGATCCCTGTTCATCTACTTTGTCATCTCCATCGAGTGAGTGAGTGAGGGGGCAGGGGGTAGGGGGCAAGGGGCAGGCTGAGACCCGCAGGCCAGCGCGCTGGGGCACACGGGCACAGAAACATCGAAACAGAGAAAATATGTGCAGGAGAAAGCCATTCGGGCCCTTTGAGCCAGCACCGCAACTCACTATGACCATGGCTGATCATCCACAATCAGTGCCCCCCGTTCCTGCCTTCTCCCCATATCCCTTGATTCCTTTAGCTCAAAGAGCTAAATAGACAATAGGTGCAGGAGTAGGCCATTCGGCCCTTCGAGCCAGCACCGCCATTCAATGTGATCATGGCTGATCCCCAATCAGTACCCCGTTCCTGCCTTCTCCCCATATCCCCTGACTCCGCTATCTTTAAGAGCCCTATCTAGCTCTCTTTTGAAAACATCCAAAGAACCGACCTCCACCGCCCTCTGAGGCAGAGAATTCCACAGACTCACAACTCTCTGTGAGAAATAGTATTTCCTCGTCTCTGTTCTAAATGGCTTACCCCTTATTCTTAAACTGTGGCCCCTGGTTCTGGACTCCCCGGAAATCTGACTCTCTCTGGAAAACATCCAGTGAATCGGCCTCCATTGCCTTCTGTGGCAGAGAATTAGCAGACACGCCCGGACACAGTACACGGACACAGGCAGACACACACACAGATATACACGGGCAAGACAGACGTGCACAGACACACGTGGGCAGGGCAGCCACACGCAGACATGTGCACACGCAGGCACTCACATGTGTTGGCGTGTTCTGTCTGATGGGTTGCTGTGAGTTGGCCGGTTAAAGTGGAGCGGGGGGGGGGAATGGGGGGTGGGGGGGTAGGGGGGGAGGAGGGGGGAGGGGAGGGGGGGTTGGGACCAGCCATTAACCCCCTGCTTTGCCCTCCCCATGTGCAGAAGCAGTGAGGACACTCGCGTGGTCTTGGAGAAGCTCCAGACGGTGGATTTGGGATTCAACTCCTTCTTCCTGTTCTACTTCGGACTCCGTGTAAGTGATCTGCTTCCTTGGCGACCCCGTGGGCGATCGGACTGACCCGCGCTCTGAGTCGGGACGATACAACGTCACACCTCGGCCCTGAGCCGTGAGTGTGTAACCCAGGCCCTACCTACCTCACCCCCCTGACCTGACAGTCACACCCCCTGTCTGTTCCTCCTCCTGGGCCGACCTGATCTCCCGGTTGCCAAACACTTTAACTCCCCATCCCATTCGAAGGAATGAGTGGGTTCACAATAGACAATAGACAATAGGTGCAAGGAGTAGGCCATTTGACCCTTCAAGCCAGCACCGCCATTCAATGTGATCATGGCTGATCATCCCCAATCAGTACCCCGTTCCTGCCTTCTCCCCATATCCCCTGACTCCGCTATCTTTAAGAGCCCTATCTAGCTCTCTCTTGAAAGCATCCAGAGAACCTGCTTCCACCGCCCTCTGAGGCAGAGAATTCCACAGACTCACAACTCTCTGTGAGAAAAAGTGTTTCCTCGTCTCTGTTCTAAATGGCTTACCCCTTATTCTTAAACTGTGGCCCCTGGTTCTAGACTCCCCCAACATCGGGAACATGTTTCCTGCCTCTAGCGTGTCCAAACCCTTAACAATCTGAAGAAGGGTCTCGACCCGAAACGTCGCCTATCTCCTTCGCTCCTTAGATGCTGCTGCACCCGCTGAGTTTCTCCAGCTTTTTGTGTAACCCTTAACAATCTTATATGTTTCAATGTTAACATATGATGAACGTTTGTCGGCGCTGGGCCTGTACTCGCTGGAGTTTAGAAGAATGGAGGGGGGGGGACCTCATTGAAACGTACAGAATAGTGAAAGGCCTGGATAGAGTGGATGTGGAGAGGATGTTTCGACTAGTGGGAGAGTCACAGCCTCAGAATTACAGGATGGTCTTTTAGGAAGGAGATGAGGAGGAATTTCTTCAGTCAGAGGGCGGTGAATCTGTGGAATTATTTGCCACAGACGGCTGTGGAGATCAAGTCAGTGGATATTTTGAATGCAGAGATAGATAGATTCTTGATTAATTATGGTGTTAGGGGTTATGGGGAGAAGGCAGGAGAATGGCATTTGGAGGGAGAGATAGATTGAATGGCGGAGTAGGTTTGATGGTCCGAATGGCCTAATTCTAGTCCTATCCCTTATGACATGACCACTCCCGCACTGACCTTTCTGTCCTGGGCCTCCTCCACTTTCAGAGTGAGGCCCAATGCGAATTGGAGGAACAGCACCTCATTTTTCGCTTGGGCAGCTGTCAACCGAGTGGTATGAATCTTGATTTCTCTAACTTCAACTACAAGGGATCCTAGGGTCCAAATCCATAGCTCCCTGAAGGTGGCAATGCAAGTAGACAGTGGTGATGAAGCTGTTGTGCTGCTTGCCTGCATAAGTCAAAGCGTTGAGTGCAAGGGTCAGGAGGTCAGGTGCAGCTCCCAGGTGAGGTTGCATTTGACGTGTTGCTCGTGTCTGTGTTTGTCTCACGGCCAGTTCATCGCCGCCAACGACAAGCTGCGCTTCTGGGTGGAGCTCAACTCCATCGTGGACTTCTTCACCATCCCGCCCGTCATCCTGTCTATCTACTTCAGCCGCGACTGCATCGGTGAGTGGCCGTGTCACCCCCTCCCAGCCCTCCCGCACTGCCCCCCACCCTCACCCCCTCCCACTCATCCCCACCGCCCCCCTCCGCACTGCCCCCACCCTCACCCCCTCCCGCACCCCCCTCCACCCCCCATCCCCTCCCAGCCCTCCCGCACTGCCCCCCACCCTCACCCCCTCCACCCCAACCCCTCATAGCCCATCCCCACTGCCCGCACCCTCACCCCCCACCCACTTCTAGCCAATCCCCACTGCCCCCCCCGCACTGCCCCCACCCTCACCCCCCACCCCCTCCCAGCCCATCCCACTGCCCCCCCCCGCACTGCCCCCCCACCCCCTCCTCCCAGCCCCCCCTCAACCCTCCCACCCCCTCACAGCCCATCCCCACTGCCCCCCCCGCACTGCCCCCTCCTCACCCCCTCCACCCCAACCCCTCATAGCCCATCCCCACTGCCCCCTCCCACACTGCCCCCCCACCTCCCCCACTGCCCACATCCTCACCACCCCCACCCCCTTCCCCTTGTCCCACCACTACCACCGCCCCCTACCTCTCCGCCTACCCCACCCCCCACTTCCACACCCAAGCCCCACTCACCAGACCCCACCCGCATCGCGCCCTTCACCTCATCGCTCTACTCCAGCAGCGGGGTGATGCAGCGATGCTGTGCTCCATCCCACAGGGCTGCGGTTCATGCGTTCTCTGCGGCTGCTGCAGTTGCCGGAGATCCTGCAGTACCTGCGCATCCTCAAACGGCAGTGAGTAGCGGTGTCCCCCCACAACAACCCAACGTGTGGAGCTGGGGCGTGAACACGCGTGGAGCTGGGG
>CAUPSL010001083.1:0-7500 GCA_963514005.1 Raja brachyura
TATAGTAACGTACAAAATTCTTAAGGGGTTGGACAGGCTAGATGCAGGAAGATTGTTCCCGATGTTGGGGAAGTCCAGAACAAGGGGTCACAGTTTAAGGATAAGGGGGAAGTCTTTTAGAGATGTGAAAAACATTTTTCACACAGAGAGTGGTGGGTCTCTGGAACTCTCTGCCACAGAAGGTAGTTGAGTCCAGTTCATTGGCTATATTTAAGAGGGAGTTGGATGTGGCCCTTGTGGGTAAAGGGATCAGGGGGTATGGAGAGAAGGCAGGTACAGGATACTGAGTTGGATGATCAGCCATGATCATATTGAATGGCGGTGCAGGCTCGAAGGGCCGAATGGCCTACTCCTGCACCTATTGTCTATGTTTCTATGTTTCTAAAACATACTTGGCTAATACAGTATGGTAGACCAAAATGCTGGAGAAACTCAGCGGGTGAGGCAGCATCTATGGAGCGAAGGAAATAGGTGACGTTTCGGGTCGAGACCGTTCTTCGGACTGCTACCTCCGAAGGCAGTCTAAGTACCAGTCTGAAGAAGAGTCTCGACCCGAAACGTCACCTATTCCTTCGCTCCATAGACGCTGCCTCACCCGCTGAGTTTCTCCAGCATTTTTGTCCACCTTCGATTTTTCCAGCATCTGGAGTTCCTTCTTAAACATGGCTAATAAAGAATTATTGTATTGTATTTTACTAAATCAGTTTCTGGTTTATTCCTTCTGTCCAGAGATGCTGCCTGTCCCGCTGAGTTTAGAAGGATGAGAGGGAATCTCATTGAAACATATAAGATTGTTAAGGGTTTGGACACGCTAGAGGCAGGAAATATGTTCCCGATGTTGGGGGAGTCCAGAACCAGGGGCCACACAGTTTAAGAATAAGGAGTAAGCCATTTAGAACGGAGATGACAAAACACTTTTTCTCACAGAGTGTGGTGAGTCTGTGGAATTCTCTGCCTCAGAGGGCGGTGGAGGCAGGTTCTCTGGATGCTTTCAAGAGAGAGCTACATGGGGCTCTTAAAAAATAGCGGAGTCAGGGGATATGGGGATATCTTATAGAAACATATAAAATTATAAAAGGACTGGACAAGCTAGATGCAGGAAAAATGTTCCCAATGTTGGGCGAGGTCCGAACCAGGGGCCACAGTCTTAGAATAAAGGGGAGGTCATTTAAGACTGAGGTGAGAAAAAACTTTTTCACCCAGAGAGTTGTGAATTTGTGGAATTCCCTGCCACAGAGGGCAGTGGAGGCCAAGTCACTGGATGGATTTAAGAGAGAGTTAGATAGAGCTCTAGGGGCTAGTGGAGTCAGGGGATATGGGGAGAAGGCAGGCACGGGTTATTGATTGGGGATGATCAGCCATGATCACATTGAATGGCGGTGCTGGCTCGAAGGGCCGAATGGCCTCTACTCCTGCACCTATTGTCTATTGTCTAACACACACACACACGCTGCTTCCGATGTTATGTCATTTAAATTGGGCTACTTTAAATTGGGGATTGAGGTACTAGATGTCCTCAACTTAGTCAAAAAGGCCCACTTCAAAATTAAATAGCTACTCTACTCAGTCCGACCAGCAGCAGATAACACTGATAAGGTGTTTGCGCAGTAATCACCCAGAACCATTCACTATGTACTGATACAGGATAAGGGAATAATGTTTATCCCCTTAGACGTTTAATCTAAACACAGTCCAGAAATATCATTGCAAGAACGATGCTTGGATTAGGAGGTATTAGCTACAGGGAGAGGCTGGACAGACTTGGGATTGTTTTCTCTGGAATACCAGGGATTGAGGGGAGACCTCATAGATTAAAACAAAATTTAGACTGTGGACTTTAGACATACAGAGTGGACATAGGCCCTTTGGCCCACCGAGGTCGCGCCGACCAGCGATCCATAATACACCAGCACTGCGATTTTTACCGAAGCCAACTAACGCACTTCTTTGGAGTGTGGGAGAAAGCCGGAGATCGCGGAGAAAACCCACGCGGTCACGGGGAGAACGTGCAAACTCTGTACAGACAGCACCGGAGGTTTGGATCCAACCCGTGTTTCTGGCGCTGTGAGGCAGCAACTCTACCGCTGCGCCCCTGTGCTGCCACGGCAAACCTACGAGTGGCGTGGATAGGGTAGACAGTCAGAACCTTTTCCCAAAAGTAGGAAAATAAAATACTAGAGAGCTGAGTTGTAAGGTAAGAGGGGCAAAGTTATAAGTGAGATGTGCGGAGCAAATATTATTTTTATACAGAAGGTGGTGGGTGCCTGGAACACGCTGCCAGGGGTGGTGGAGGCAGATACGATAGTGGCGTTTAAATGACTTTTGGATAAATACATGGATATGCAGGGATATGGATTATACACAACTAGGGAAGATATGATCTCGGCATTATGTACAGCACAGACATTGTGGGCCGAGGGGCCTGGACTATGTTCTATGTACAGTTGCATACCTAAGGGCAAACCAGAAATAGTAACATCGGGCCACGTTTTGGTAAATTCCCAAAAGCGTTTCAATCAGAATGCAACATCGCCCCATCTTTTACTGAACCTCAAAATGAAGCCCAGAAACACACAGTAAGACTGGCCGGGGTAGTGTGGCACTGTCCGGTCGTGCCCCAGCGCAGGGGGACTTGACATCGTTAAATCAGAGTGGCCACTGCCCACAGCGGGATATAGGCTGTGTGTCCGCCATTACACCGGGCAGAGGGAGAGAGCTTGGGAAGGTATGGGTCGGAGGAGAGAGGGAGAGGGGGAGAGAGAGGGAGAGGGAGAGGGAGAGAGGGAGAGGGGGAGAGGGAGAGGGGGAGAGGGAGAGGGGAGAGGGAGAGAGGGAGAGGGAGAGGGGGAGAGGGAGAGGGGGAGAGGGAGAGAGGGAGAGGGAGAGAGGGAGAGGGGGAGAGGGAGAGGGGGAGAGGGAGAGGGAGAGGGGGAGAGGGGGGAGAGAGGGAGAGAGGGAGAGGGAGAGAGGGAGAGGGGGAGAGGGAGAGGGGGAGAGGGAGAGAGGGAGAGGGGGGAGAGGGAGAGGGAGAGAGGGAGAGGGGGAGAGAGGGAGAGGGGGAGAGGGAGAGAGGAGAGAGGGAGAGAGGGGGAGAGGGGGAGAGAGGGGGGAGAGGGAGAGAGGGAGAGGGAGAGAGGGAGAGGGAGAGAGGGAGAGGGGAGAGAGGGAGAGAGAAAGAAAGAAATCCCTGGATAGTGCAATTCTCGAAGGATGAAGATATTTAAGAAACTACTGTGACAACATTTAAAAGACATTTGAACAGGTACGTGGATAGAACAGGTTTAGGGTTTATGAGCCAAAAGCAGGCAGGTGGGACTAGTGTAGAAGGGGCGTGTTGGTCTCCAAACCTGTCCTATCCATGTACCTGTCCAACTGTTTCTTAAACGTTGGGATAGTCCCAGCCTCAACTACCTCCTCTGGCAGCTCGTTCCATACACCCACCACCCTCTGTGTGAAAAAGTTACCCCTCAGATCCCTATTAAATCTTTTCCCCTTCACCTTAAACCTAAGTCCTCTGGTCCTCGATTCCCCTACTCTGGGCAAGAGACTCTGTGCATCCACCCGATCTATTCCTCTCGTGATTTTATACACCTCTGTAAGATCACCGCTCATCCTCCTGCTCTCCAAGGAATAGAGACCCAGCCCTGCCCAACCTCACCCTCTCTAGTCCTGGCAGCATCCTCTCAAGTAAGAATTCACCAACCATCTGAGACATTCAGATCTGCCAAAAATCACTGGTTCAATTTTTAAATATAATTTTTCTGCATCAAATACAATAAGGAATTTACCACAAAGAAGGAGGCCATTTGGCCCATCATGTCCCATGCCAACCATAAGCGGACTTTAGGTTGATCCAACATCACGTCTTGGCATCTGAGCTTAGTTTAGTTTCGAGATACAGAACGGAAACAGGCCCTTCGGCCCAATGAGTCCACACTGACCATCGATCATCCAGTTTCGCATGAACTCCCTACACATTAGTGGCATTTTTTTACGGAGTCCAATTATACTCGTCTTTGGGATGTGGGAGGAAACCGGAGCACCCGGAAAAAAACCCACACAGCCACACTCCAGCACTTTGTGTCCTTTTGTGTAAACCAGCATCTGCAGTTCTTGCAAATCTGTGGGCCCTTGTTTCCACACTATCATTGGCAGAGAAATGTTCGTTGGATTATTTTAATACTTGCTATTTATTTTAGTAAAAAGAGATTAAAAAATATAATTGAAGATGAATGTCCATGTTACGGACGCAAAGCAAGAAAAACTATTTAATATCTTATTAATATATGTCTACCATATGTATCTACTATAATCTCTCTCTCTCTCTCGCTCTTTATATATATCTATAGTATAACACAAAATGCTGGAGTAACTCAGTGGGGTGTGCAGCATCTCTGGACAGAAGGAATGGGTGACGTTTCGGGGAGAGACCCTTCTTCAGACATATAGTATAGACTCTATAGTATGATATATATCATAGTATGATATATCTATCTGAAGAAGGGTTTTGGCCTGAAACGTTGCCTATCTCTTTCGCTCCATAGATGCTGCTGCACCCGCTGAGTTTCTCCAGCATTTTGTGTACCCATGATATAGCTAAAGTATGATATATATATAGCAGATATTTTTTCTACAGATATAGATTTACATCTCTCTCTCTCTCTATATATATATATCTATCTATATATGTATCTGCTATAATATATATATATATATATATTATAGCAGATACATATTATCTACAGATATATATCTGTAAATCTATATCTGTAGATAACATGTACCTGCTATAATATATATCATACTATAGATATATCATATTATGATATAATATCATATATATATAATATCATATATATAAAACACAATAAATTAATATTATACAACATAATATGAATGTATCATATATTATATATTATAGTCATATTATACTGTGATATTATTGTAAAATTATATATATATTTATATAATGCATAATACATTAATCTTTTTATTCTAATATTAACAACAAACAATAATATTGCTAATATAGTATGTGAAATATTATAGTAGATGCATTATTGTGGATATATAGTCTAAATATATTATATATTTAATATCATATCTATGATATAAATATAACATATAATATAATAATATATAAATAAATATATTATACAGTATATATTTAGATACTGTATGTTGACAATAATGCATCGACTATCATATATATTAAATTATATATTACTAATATTATAGTTAACATTATTAATAACAATACAATATTATACTACAATATAGACTACAATATGAATACAATAATATTACTGATATAGTTTATGACATATTAAAATTGATGTATTATTGTGGACATATAGTCTAAATATATTATATAGTATATATTTAGATACTATATGTCGATAATAATGCATCGACTATGATATATCATAAACTATATATTACTATTATAGTTAACATTATTAATATTGAAGTACATATTAACATATTATGTATATATATATATAACTATAATATTATAATACAGATATATATATATGTGTGTGTGTGTGTGTATATATATCCGAATTATGACCAATTAACGTATTATGTGTATATATATGTATACACATAATACGTTAATTGGTCAATATATATATATTGACCAATTAACGTATATATATATGTATATACTCATTTTTTCTGTATTATAATATTATAGTTAACTATTAATATTGTAGAACATATTAACGTATTAACGTATTAACGAAGAAAGCAAATGGTATGTTAGCATTCATAGCGAAAGGATTTGAGTATAGGAGCAGGGAGGTTCTACTGCAGTTGTACAGGGTTTTGGTGAGGCCACACCTGGAGTACTGCGTACAGTTTTGGTCTCCAAATCTGAGGAAAGACATCCTTGCCATAGAGGGAGTACAGAGAAGATTCACCAGACTGATTCCTGGGATGTCAGGACTTTCATATGAGGAAAGATTGGATAGACTCGGTTTGTACTCGATGGAATTTAGAAGATTGAGGGGGGATCTTATAGAAACCTACAAAATTCTTAAGGGGTTGGACAAGCTAGATGCTGGAAGATTGTTCCCGATGTTGGGGGAGTCCAGAACAAGGGGTCACAGTCTAAGGATAAGAGGGAATTCCTTTAGGACCGAAATGAGGAAAACATTCTTTACACAGAGAGTGGTGAGTCTCTGGAACTCTCTGCCACAGAAGGTAGTTGAGGCCAGTTCATTGGCTATATTTAAGAGGGCGTTAGATGTGGCACTTGTGGCTAAAGGGATCAGGGGGTATGGAGAGAAGGCAGGTACGGGATACTGAGTTGGATGATCAGCCATGATCACATTGAATGGTGGTGCAGGCTCGAAGGGCCGAATGGCCTACTCCTGCACCTAATTTCTATGTTTCTATGTATTATGTGTGTGTGTGTATATATATATATAATATACATATATATATACACATAACGCGTTAATTGGTCAAAATTCGGATATATATATACACACACACACACACACATATATACATATCTGTATTATAATATTATAGTTATATACATATATACACATAATATGTTAATAAGTACTACAATATATATATATACATATATCCGAATTTTCTGTATTATAATATTATAGTTATATACTATATATATATCCGAATTTTGAGCAATGAACGTATTATGTGTGTGTATATATATATATATATATGTATGTATATATCTGTATTTTGTGTCGGCCGAGTGTTTTTGCTTGCCACCTGCCACCGCCTTTAAGGTGTGTGCAGTGTGCAGGCAGGCCCCCGGGTGGCGCTGTGGAGCCGCGGCGGCGACCGCTGATTAAAGGCGAGTGGAGCGGCGGCGGCGGCTTTGATCAGCAGCGGCTGCAGCAGCAGCTCCAGACTCACTCACTCACTCACTGACTGCACACTCACACTCACACACTCACACACACAACTCACTGCACACTCCACACCACACAGTCACCTTTAAGGTGAGCTGCCACAAGAGTTTAGAAGTGGCTGCAATCCTGTGCAAAAGAGCAGGAGGGGGGAGGGGGCTTTAAAATAAAAGCAAAACTCTTCCAAAAATAAAGACATGACCAGACCAAAAAAATATTGCATTAAATTTAATGCAGCCTGCAAAAAATGCCCCATTATTGCATGGGTGCAGAAAATTATTGAGTGCAATGCACTTTGCATATATTAATTATATAAAGCCCTGTATTGCATGCAAGTTTTTAAAGAACGGGCAAATGCAACAAAGACCATTGCAAATTGCAAATGCAAAGCAGAAATATTGCAAATACTCACGATTTTAAAGGATTCTGAATGACTGTCGCCATTTTGATACAATAAGATACTGTAGATCACAATTGAGGTTTTAGCTTTTGCATTTTGACCATTCACAATATGGAACAGGGCTGCAGCCGCACGGCGGCCAATCGCGCGCGCCCTCCTGCCCGGGGAGTCACGTGGGGGGGGGGTGCGGGGCGGGGCTGCGCCTGCGCG
>CAUPSL010001083.1:12500-33956 GCA_963514005.1 Raja brachyura
GAAAAAAACATTTTTCACACAGAGAGCGGTGAGTCTGTGGAATTCTCTGCCACAGAGGGTAGTTGAGGCCAGTTCATTGGCTATATTTAAGAGGGAGTTAGATGTGGCCCTTGTGGCTAAAGGGATCAGGGGGTATGGAGAGAAGGCAGGTACAGGATACTGAGTTGGATGATCAGCCATGATCATATTGAATGGCGGTGCAGGCTCGAAGGGCCGAATGGCCTCTACTCCTGCACCTATTTTCTATGTTTCTATGTTTCTCTCTCCCCTGACTCTCGGTCTGAAGAAGGGTCTCGACCCGAAACATCACCCATTCCTTCTCTCCAGAGATGCTGCCTGTCCCGCTGAGTTACTCCAGATTTTTGTGTCTGTCTCCGGTTTAAACCAGCACCAGCAGTTCGTACACATCCACACAGCTGATCTTGGCCTTGTACATCTGACCAGCAAGCCATTGTAAATCACACATACTTCATCAAGTGTCTGACAGATCCTTGTACATCCCTGGTTTAACAAGTTCAGGAAGCATCGAGGGTTGTTAACTGATGGACTGAACTGCTCTCTAAGTGCCTGCATTGATCAAATTAATTGATCTGAATGCACTGAGTTGGACAGTGACGGCTCTCGGCCCTGGTATTAGGGGCAGCGTTAGAGTTACTTCCTCACAGATTCAATCCTGACTACGGGCGCAGTCTGTACATTCTCCCCGTGGCCGCGTGGGTTTGCTCCGGGTGCTCCGGTTCCCTTCCCACATTCCAAACACGTACAGGTTTGTAGAAACATAGAAACATAGAAAATAGGTGCAGGAGGAGGCCATTCGGCCCTTCGAGCCAGCACCTCCATTCATTGTGATCATGGCTGATCGTCCCCTATCAATAACCCGTGCCTGCCTTCTCCCCATATCCCTTGACTCCACCAGCCCCTAGAGCTCTATCTAACTCTCTCTTAAATCCATCCAGTGACTTGGCCTCCACTGCCTGGCAGGGAATTCCACAAATTCACAACTCTCTGGGTGAAAACGTTTTTTTTCACCTCAGTCTTAAATGACCTCCCCTTTATTCTAAGAGGGGTTAATTGGCTTTGGTAAAAAATGGTAAATTGTCCCTAGTTTGTGTCGGATAGCATTAGTGTGCGGGGATCGCTGGTCGGCGCAGACTCGATGGGCCGAAGGGCCTGTTTCCGCGCTGTGTCTCTAAAGTAAGCATTTCAATGTTCCATTTTCGGTGCAGACGGCAATAATCCACTCTTGACTCTTGTGTGGAAGGAACTGCAGACGCTGGTTTAAACCGAAGATAGACACAAAGTGCTGGAGTAACTCAGCGGGACAGGCAGCATCTCTGGAGAGAAGGAATGGGTGACGTTTCGGGTCGAGACCCTTCATCAGATCCTTGATGAGTACGGGTGTCAGGGGTTGTACATGGCTTGTACACGCTGGAGTTTAGAAGGATGAGAGGGGATCTCATTGAAACATATAAGATTGTTATGGGCTTGGACACACTAGAGGCAGGAAACATGTTCCCGATGTTGGGGGCGTCCAGAACCAGGGGCCACAGTTTAAGAATAAGGGGTAAGCCATTTAGAACGGAGACGAGGAAACACATTTTCTCACAGAGAGTGGTGAGTCTGTGGAATTCTCTGCCTCAGAGGGCGGTGGAGGCAGGTTCTCTGGATGCTTTCAAGAGAGAGATAGATAGGGCTCTTAAAAATAGGGGATATGGGGAGAAGACAGGAACGGGGTACTGATTGGGGATGATCAGCCATGATCACATTGAATGGCGGTGCTGGCTCGAAGGGCCGAATGGCCTAATCCTGCACCTATTGTCTATTGTCTATTGTTATGGGGAGATGGCAGGAGAATGGGGTTTGGAGGGGGAGATAGATCAGCCGCTATTGAATGGCGGGGTAGACTTGATGGGCCGAATGGCCTGAATCTACTCCGAGCACACGACTCTCTCTGTGCAATCTGAATCGAGGGTGTTTGTGGCTGTGCCCGCAGGCCCTGTGTGGGGCACCAGGGGGCGCATCAGCCCAGGAGCAGCTTGACTGGGAATAGTTGCAGGAAAATCCCAACTCAGTCACTGGAGTTTAGAAGGATGAGCGGGGATCTTATAGAAACATATAACATTATAAAAGGACTGGACAAGCTAGATGCAGGAATAATGTTCCCAATGTTGGGCGAGTCCAGAACCAGGGGCCACAGTCTTAGAATAAAGGGGAGGCCATTTAAGACTGAGGTGAGAAAAAACGTTTTCACCCAGAGAGTTGTGAATTTGTGGAATTCCCTGCCACAGAGGGCAGTGGAGGCCAAATCACTGGATGGATTTAAGAGAGAGTTAGACAGAGCTCTAGGGGCTAGTGGAGTCAAGGGATATGGGGAGAAGGCAGGCACGGGTTATTGATAGGGGACGATCAGCCATGATCACAATGAATGGCGGTGCTGGCTCGAAGGGCCGAATGGCCTCCTCCTGCACCTATTTTCTATGTTTCTTTATGTTTCTAACACACGTGAACCATGTGCAGGAAGGAACTGCAGATGCTGATTTAAATTGTTGATAGACAAAATGCTGGAGTAACTCAGCGGGACAAGGCAGCATCTCTGGAGAGAAGGCATGAGTGGGAGTTTCGGGTCGAGGTCCTTCTTCAGACCGTGAGGCAGGGGAGAGAGCGACACAGAGATATGGATGGGTAAGGTGTGAAGGTGAGACATCAAAGGGGAAGATGTTCAAGGACAATGTAGATTAAATCATTCAGAAGAAGGGTTTCGGGCCGAAATGTTGCCTATCTCCTTCGCTCCATAGATGCTGCTGCACCCGCTGAGTTTCTCCAGCTTTTAGTGTACCCTCGATTAAATCATTGTTAGTTGGGGGGAAGTGGCAATGAGGCACACAGAGATAATATTTCATCAGGAGGACACTCCAACTAGTCGGAGAACTGGGAAGGAGAGAGAGGGTTTGGACACGCTAGGGGCAGGAAACATGTTCCCAATGTTGGGGGAGTCCAGAACCAGGGGCCACAGTTTAAGAATAAGGGGTAAGCCATTTAGAACGGAGACGAGGAAACAATTTAGAACGTGAGTCTGTGGAATTCTCTGCCTCAGAGGGCGGTGGAGGCCGGTTCTCTGGATACTTTCGAGAGAGAGCTAGATAGGGCTCTTAAAGATAGCGGAATCAGGGGATATGGGGAGAAGGCAGGAACGGGGTACTGGTTGGGGATGATCACCCCAAGAGTTGTGAATTTGTGGAATTCCCTGCCACAGGGGGCAGTGGAGGCCAAGTCACTGGATGGATTTAAGAGAGAGTTAGATAGAGCTCTAGGGGCTGGTGGAGTCAAGGGATATGGGGAGAAGGCAGGCACGGGTTATTGATTGGGGACGATCAGCCATGATCACAATGAATGGCGGTGCTGGCTCGAAGGGCTGAATGGCCTCCTCCTGCACCTATTGTCCATTGTCTAGTGTCAAGGGTAGAGAAGTCAATATTCAAACTGAGTCTGTGGAGGGAATTTATGGGCGATGTTTTGGGTTAGGAGTCGGGCGGGGGGGAGACAAAGCCCGGCAAGTTATTTGTGGATACGGTAGGGGATTTATTCATCTACTATATGAAGAATGGTCTCAACGTGAATCGTCACCCGTTCCTTGTCTCCAGAGATGCTGCCGGTCCCGCTGAGTTGCTCCAGAGCTTGGTGTCTTTCTCTTAAACTAACGCCGTGTTGTGGAGTTGGGGTAACATCCAGTGGTCTGAAGAAGGGTCTCGACCCGAAACCTCACCTATCCACGTTCTCCACAGATGCTGCCTGACCTGTTGAGTTACTCCAGCGCTCTGTGAAACGTCACCTATCCATGTTCTCCACAGATGCTGCCTGACCCGCTGAGTTACTCCAGCACTTTGTGAAACGTCACCTATCCATGTTCTCCACAGATGCTGCCTGACCCGCTGAGTTACTCCAGCACTCTGTGAAACGTCACCTATCCATGTTCTCCACAGATGCTGCCTGACCCGCTGAGTTACTCCAGCGCTCTGTGAAACGTCACCTATCCATGTTCTCCACAGATGCTG
Source organism: Raja brachyura (assembly GCA_963514005.1). Next base: position 16,553 of record CAUPSL010001083.1, read on the forward strand.
CCTGACCCGCTGAGTTACTCCAGCACTTTGTGAAACGTCACCTATCCATGTTCTCCACAGATGCTGCCTGACCCGCTGAGTTACTCCAGCACTCTGTGAAACGTCGCCCATTCCTTCTCTCCAGAATACCATAATATCAGATAATTCGCACCCTTAGTAATTGGCACCATTTGAAAAATCACTTCTTTTTGGAGAGAAGGAATGGGCGACGTTTCGGGCCGAGACCCGAAGGGTCTCGAGCCGAAACGTCACCCATTCCTTCCCTTCACAGATGCTGCCCGACCCGCTGAGTTACTCCAGCACTCTGTGTCGATCAGTGGCAAATCTGTCCACTTGATCAGGCCTTGGAACACTTGGACTGGTCCAGTGGGTCGAGCCGCTACCTCACTGCGATAGAGACCCCGGTTCGATCCCGGCCTCGGGCGCTGTCTGTGTGTGTGGAGTTCGCATGTTCTCCCTGTGACGCGGGAGAACGTGCTTCCTCCGGGCGCTCCGGTTTCCCCCCACATCCGAAAGACGTGCAGGATTATAGGTTAATTGCCCCCTAGTATGTAGCCTGCGAAACTGGACTAACATGGAACTGGTGTACGGCTGATCGGGGTCGGGGTGGGCTTGCTGGGCCGAAGGGCCTGTTTCAAGGCTGTATTTCTAAACTAAAGGTACACGGATAGATGTTTAGAGGGATAGAAACATAGAAACATAGAAAATAGGTGCAGGAGGAGGCCATTCGGCCCTTCGAGCCAGCACCGCCATTCATTGCGATCATGGCTGATCGTCCCCAATCAATAACCCGTGCCTGCCTTCTCCCCATATCCCTTGACTCCACTAGCCCCTAGAGCTCTATCTAACTCTCTCTTAAATCCATCCAGTGATTTGGCCTCCACTGCCCTCTGTGGCAGGGATATTCCACAAATTCACAACTCTCTGGGTGAAAAAGTTTTTTCTCACCTCAGTCTTAAATGACCTCCCCTTTATTCTAAGAATTAGGATGTGGGCCAAACGCGGGCATGTGTAGAAGGGACTAGTGTAGAAGGGTCATGTTGGTTGGCATGGGCAAGTTGGGCCGAAGGGCCTGTTTCCGTGCTGGCCTCAACTACCCTCTGTGGCAGAGAGTTGCAGAGACCCACCACTCTCTGTGTGAAAAAAGTCCTTCTCATCTCGGTCCTAAAGGATTTCCCCCTTATCCTTAAGCTGTGACCCCTTGTCCTGGACCTCCCCAACATCATATTGAATGGCGGTGCAGCCTCGAAGGGCCAAATGGCCTACTCCTGCCCCTATATTCAATGACCCATGCCTCACCACCAAGACAAGTGTGTGCCGGATCATTGGAGTTCTATTTGGTTCCCCGGTTCCGGAATTTGTACATCCAATTCAATATTATCCAGTTGCTTCCCAGCTGTTATCAGGCGAGTGAAATGTCCTATCTACAACTACAGAGCGGTCCTGACCTCCCATCAACCTCATTGGAGACCCCTCGGGCTATCTTTAACTGGACTTTACTAGGGGTACACAAAATGCTGGAGAAACTCAGCGGGTACAGCAGCATCTATGGAGCGAAGGAAATAGGCAACGTTTCGGGACGAAACCCTTCCGGGTTTCGGCCCGAAACATTACCTATTTCCTTCCGGGTTTCGACCCGAAACGTCGCCTATCTCCTTCGCTCCTTAGATGCTGCTGCACCCGCTGAGTTCCTCCAGCTTTTTGTGCACCCTCGATTTTCCAGCATCTGCAGTTCCCTCTTTAACACAGCGATTGTAATCTTGTACAGTCTTTCCGCTGAATGTATAACACGCAACATAACAGCTTTTTACCGTACCTCGGTACACGTGACAATAAACTGCACAGAACTAACGAGAATGGAGCGGCTGGGCTTGTACACTCTGGAGTTTAGAAGGATGAGAGGGGATCTCATTGAAACATATAGGGTTATTAAGGGTTTGGACACGCTTGAGGCAGGAAACATGTTCCCGATGTTGGGGGAGTCCAGAACCAGGGGTCACACGCAGTTTAGGAATAAGGGGTAAGCCATTTAGAACGGAGACGAGGAAACACTTTTTCCTCACAGAGAGTTGTGAGTCTGTGGAATTCTCTGCCTCAGAGGGCGGTGGAGGCCAGTTCTCTTCATACTTTCAAGAGAGAGCTAGATAGAAACATAGAAAATAGGCACAGGAAGAGGCCATTCGGCCCTTCGAGCCAGCACCGCCATTCATTGTGATCATAGCTGATCATCCCCAATCAATAACCCATGCCTGCCTTCTCCCCATATCCCTTGACTCCACTAGCCCCTAGAGCTCTATCTAACTCTCTCTTAAATCCATCCAGTGACTTGGCCTCCGCTGCCCTCTGTGGCAGGGAATTCCACAAATTCACAACTCTCTGGGTGAAAAAGTTTTTTCTCACCTCAGTCTTAAATTACCTCCCCTTTATTCTAAGACTGTGGCCCCTGGTTCTGGACTCGCCCAACATTGGGAACATTTTTCCTGCATCGAGCTTGTCCAGTCCTTTTATAATTGTATATGTTTCGATAAGTTATAGGGGCTCTTAAAGATAGCAGAGTTGGGGGGTATGGAGAGAAGGCAGGAACGGGGTACTGATTGGGGATGATCAGCCATGATCACATTGAATGGCGGTGCTGGCTCGAAGGGCCGAATGGCCTCTACTCCTGCACCTGTTGTCTATGTTTCTATGATCACGGCTGATCATCCAACTCAGTATCCTGTACCTGCCTTGTCTCCATATTGTCCAAACTTAAAGCTTTTCACTGTACCTCGGTACATGTGATGATAAACTAAGTTAAACTCGACAATAATTAGGTGTTTGCAGTGAGAGGATAATAATTATATTTACTGCTGCACCGCAGATTTAGTGCCAGCGATGAATCTTTCATCTTTACTCCCTGCTGACCCAGCTAGGGTCCAATCTCGCCCCTGCAGTTAAGAGGATTGTCCAGCCAGTTCTAAGAGCTGATGAGTGCTTCAATCTCTCCAGCGATCGTAGATCACCAGCCTCGAAGGGTCAAGCTTAATGAGGGAATAACATTCTCCGACGGGGTCCATTTGCAGGCTTTGGTCTCTGTTCCAATTAGTGTCTGGGGACTGAGATCCGCCATTAACACTCAGGGAACTCGCTAAAGGAGCAGCTTACCGTGTCCCAGTCCCACTGGGATTTCTCTCACAGCCCGAGCTCTCTGCAACCACGGCATGTTGGCAGGGAGGGTTTTGTAAAGTTTTGTAGAATCAGAGAGCCATACAGACATAGAAACATAGACAATAGGTGCAGGAGTAGGCCATTCGGCCCTTCGAGCCTGCACCGCCATTCAATATGATCATGGCTGATCATCCAACTCAGTATCCTGTACCTGCCTTCTCTCCATACCCCCTGATCCCTTTAGCCACAAGGGCCACATCTAACTCCCTCTTAAACATAGCCAATGAACTGGCCTCAACTACCTTCTGCGGCAGAGAATTCCACAGATTCACCACTCTCTGTGTGAAAAATGATTTTCTCCTAAAAGTCCTAAAAGACTTCCTCCTTATCCTTAAACTGTGACCCCTTGTTCTGGACTTCCCCAACATCGGGAACAACCTTCCTGCATCCAACCCCCTAAGAATTTTGTCAATTTGGCAGAGAGTTCCACAGACTCACAACTCTCTGTGAGAAAAAGTGTTTCCTCGTCTCCGTTCTAAATGGCTTACTCCTTATTCTTAAACCGTGTGGCCCCAGGTTCTGGACTCCCCCAACATCGGGAACATGTGCAAAAAATGTTTTTCTCATCTCGGTCCTAAATGATTTCCCCCTTATCCTTAAAACCAGGCTCTTCGGCCCGACTTGCCCATTCCAACCAACATGCCCCATCTACACTAGACCCTCAAAACTGAACCCACCCATATAGCTGTCTGAATTCACTGGAATTTAGAAGATTCAGAGGGGATCTTATAGAAACATATAACATTCTTCAGGGATTGGACAGGCTAGATGCAGGAAACATGTTCCCAATGTTGGGGGAGTCCAGAACCAGGGCCGAAGGGTCTGTTCCTGCATTGATTCTTCTCTGCCAAGACAGTGAACCAAACAGCGACTGAATAGTATCAAAAATACAGTCTAAAATAGTGTAGAACGGTATAAAAATGTATATAAGTGTGAAAATGCACACCTCCAGATTCAGGGACAATGTCTTCACAGCTGTTATCAGGCAAATTAACCATCCTGCAACAACCAGAGAGCGGTCCTGAACTACTATGTACAGTTTTGGTCTCCTAATTTGAGGAAGGACATCCTTGTGATTGAGGCAGTGCAGCGTAGGTTCAACAGATTGATCCCTGGGATGGCGGGACTGTCATATGAAGAAAGATTGAAAAGACTAGGCTTGTATTCACTGGAGTTTAGAAGGATGAGGGGGGATCTTATAGAAACATATACAATTATAAAAGGACTGGACAAGCTAGATGCAGGAAAAATGTTCCCAATGTTGGGCGAGTCCAGAACCAGGGGCCACAGACTTAGAATAAAGGTGAGGTCATTTAAGACTGAGGTGAGAAAAAACTTTTTCACCCAGAGAGTTGTGAATTTGTGGAATTCCCTGCCACAGAGGGCAGTGGAGGCCAAATCACTGGATGGATTTAAGAGAGAGTTAGATAGAGCTCTAGGGGCTGGTGGAGTCAAGGGATATGGGGAGAAGGCAGGAACGGGTTATTGATTGGGGACGATCAGCCATGAATGGCGGTGCTGGCTCGAAGGGCCGAATGGCCTCCTCCTGCACCTATTTTCTACGTTTCTATACTATTTCAAAGTCAAAGTCAAGAGAGTTTGTTATCATGTGTCCCTGATAGGACAATGAAAATCTTGCTTTGCATCAGCACAACAGAACATAGTAGGCATTGACTACAAAACAGATCAGTGTGTCCATATACCATTATATACGTAAATACGTATTTATCTCATTGGTGACCATCGGACTATCCTTAATCGGACTTTGCTGGCTTTATCTTGCACTAAACGCTGTGTCCTCATCATGTATCTGTACACTGTGAATGTCTCGATTGTAATCATGTGTTGTCTTTCCGCTGGCTGGTTAGCTTTTCCGCTGGCTGGTTAGCTGGTTAGCCAACAGAAGCTTTTCACTGTACCTCGGTACACGGGACAATAAACTAGAACTGAACCGACTCTGAACTAAGACCAGGGCTTGCCGTTTGTATGGTAAATCAGTTTATTGAACACATAACTGCTGAATAAATGATACGCCAGGAAAATATGTCAAAGGGTTATATGACATGGGAGCTCCCGCTGGTGGAGGCTGAGCAAGGGACACAGCAGGTGGTCCCAGAAATACAGTACTTGGTCCTTTTAACAGAAAGGAAAATGGTCAGGAAAGCAAATACTAAGATAGACACAAAATGCTGGCGAAATTCAGCGGGACAGGCAGCATCTCTGGAGTGACGTTTTTTCGGGTCGAGACCCATCTTCAGATTCCTTCTCCCCAGGGATGCTGCCTGTCCCGCTGAGTTTCTCCAGCATTTTGTCTCTATCTTTGGTTTAAACCAAGCTAATATTAAGAACAGGTTAAAGAATGTTAAATATCTCCATTCAATCGTTGATGGCCCAAGATTTTGGAAAAAAAATCGTCTGGCAAACCTTGAGTGTGAAAATCCCTCTCTGTAGAGTTTGTGTGTGTCTCAGTGAGTCTTCCAGATGGGCGTGGGACAGGTCTGCGTCTTTTGTGCGACTGAGGAACTTAATCCGACAGGAAATGAAACGCACACTTCATTGTGAACAAAGATCCTAGAGCGAGCTATGGGATCTTCCACCGTGAGAGTGAGGAAGAAGGAACTGCAGACGCTGGTTTAAACCAAAGATAAGACACAAAATGCTGGAGTAACTCAGCCGGGGACAGATGCTCTCTGGAGCGAAGGAATGAGAAGTCTGAAGGAGGGTCTCGACCCAAAACATCACCCATTCCTTCTCTCCAGAGATGCCGCCTGTCCCGCTGAGTAACGCCAACATTTTTGTGTCTAATCGGTGATGATCCAGTCAAGTCCAAAGAAGGGTTTTGGCCCGAAATGTTGAAACCCTGAAGGAAATAGGCGACGTTTCGGGACGAAACCCGGAAGGGTTTCGTCCCGAAACGTCGCCTATTTCCTTCGCTCCACAGACGCTGCCTCACCCGCTGAGTTTCTCCAGCATTTTTGTGTCCACCTTCGATTTTCCAGCATCTGCAGTTCCTTCTGAAACATCAAGTCTGATTGTGATCCGAACTGATTCTGAACGCTCACCACCGCAAGTGTGAAGAGGCGAGAATTCACTCTGGTGAGCCAGACAATTGTCCAAAAGGTGGGACATTCTCACGAGCAGATCCCTGCCCCAACTCCCTCCTGGCTATGGCGATGTGCTGCTATTACTTTGAGCTTAATAAACAATAACTATTTCAAATATATATTAATACATATAAAATAAGAATTTGGCATTAAGTTAAAACCCCCGCAATGCAGCCCCCCCCCCCCCCCCCCTATGCAAATAACCATGTTGCAATGCCTGGTAATCTACAGACCCCCCCCCCCCCCCCCCGAGTCAACCAACGCCAGGTCCGATTAAGACATAAGGCAATGGGAAACCTTGCTCCTGGAATCCCTAGACCAGACCTGGAGATCTCCCTCCCTCTCCCCTCCCCACTCCCCACCTCCCAACACAGCCGGACGCCGGGATTGAACTTGGGATTTGTGTGCCGGAACAACGGACGGGCTGGTTGCCGATACGCTAAAGGACACACACCCGGAGTGCCGGAGTAACTCAGCCGGTCAGAGTTCTCCGGAGAGAAGGGAATGGCCACACAAAAATTGTTGGCGTGGCTCAGCGGGACAGGCGGCATCTCTGGAGAGAGGGAACGGGTGACGTTTTCGGGTCTTCGGGGGTGAGGGAGACACATGGATAAAACGAAGGAGATAGGTGCAGGAGTAGGCCATTCGGCCCTTCGTGCCAGAGAGCTAGATAGGGCTCTTAAAAATAGCGGAGTCAGGGGATATGGGGAGAAGGCAGGAACGGGGTACTGATTGGGGGTGATCAGCCAAGATCACATTGAATGGCGGTGCTGGCTCGAAGGGCCAAAAGGCCTCCTCCTGCACCTATCTTCTAACCACCATTCAATATGATCATCCACAATCAGTACCCCGTTCCTGCCTTCTCCCCATATCCTGATTCCATTCGCCCTAAGAGCTAAATCTAACTCTCTCTTGAATAGGTAACGTTTCGGGTCGAGATCCTTCTTCAGACTGGTTGTGCAGGTTTGGACCAGTGTAGGGGGGTGATTGTTAGTCTCGGTGGGCCGAAGGGCCTGTTTCCACTCTGCATGGCTAAATTCAACTCAACCCCCCCCTCTTCCTGCTTTACTGGGTTGGACCACAGTCAATAGACAATAGGTGCAGGAGTAGAGGCCATTTGGCCCTTCGAGCCAGCACCGCCATTCACTGTGATCATCCCCAATCAGTACCCCGTTCCTGTTTTCTCCCCATATCCCCTGACTCCGCTATCTTTAAGAGCCCTATCTAGCTCTCTCTTGAAAGCATCCAGAGAACCGGCCTCCACCGCCCTCTGAGGCAGAGAATTCCACAGACTCACAACTCTCTGTGAGAAAAAGTGTTTCCTCGTCTCCGTTCTAAATGGCTTACCCCTTATTCTTAAACTCTGGGCCCTCAACAACCCATCAGTCTGAAGGGTCTCAACCTTAAACACCATCTAGCCATGTTCTCCACAGATGCTGCCTGACCAGCTGAGTTACTCCAGCACTCTGTGAAACGTCACCTATCCATGTTCTCCACAGATGCTGCCCGACCCATCAAGTTATTCCAGCTCATTTTATGTCCTTGTAGGAATTGTGGGTTTTTTCTTTCTCCTTGTAGAACGATGTGGGAATTCAACAGGGCGAAGTTGTAACGAAAGTTGCGTTGCGTTCAGCCGGCCTCCTCTCTCTGTCTCTCTCGCTCCTCTCAGCTCAGCTCAGCGTGTGGGTGAGTTGTGTTCGCCAGGGGCTGGGTATCGGTGGGACGTTCGGCTGCACCAAACCGCAGCCCACAGATTCAGATCACCCCCCCCCCCTCGCCCCCCCCCCCGGTCTCCAGGTCCAGGTCGGTCCCGCCGTCTCCACTGATCCGGGGTGGGGGGACTTGGGACCGACCCCTCGTCCCATCCTGGGGTCGAGGGAACAGATCAAGGCGCTGCCCACTGCTCGCTGGGTGGGTGGGTGGTGGACGGAGAGAGAGAGAGAGACGTGGGGTGGGGGCGGGAGGGCTCGGGATGGGAGGGGAAGTGGGGGGGCAGATGAGGGGAGGAGAGGGGAAAGGGGGGGCAGGGGAGGGGTTAAGAAAGGGGAGCAGGGGAGGGGTGGGGAAGGTGAGTGGAGGAGAAGGGGGGGGAGCAGGGGAGGGGGAGATAGCAGGGGAGGAGATGGGGAGGGGAGGATGGGAGAAGGGGGGTGGAGGGCGTTGTCGAGCCACGTGAGGGGTGATATTTCATCCAAGGGTCAACACAACCTGTTGGAACATCTGGGCAGAGGGAGAGACACAGAGGGGGAGGGGGACACAGAGGGGGGAGATGAAACCTGGGATCCTATTGACACCTCTCCCCTCCCTTGGTGACCATTCCTTCATCTGCTCTCCCCCCCCCCCCCCCCCCCCCCCCACCCCACAGCCCCGGAATTCACCCTTCCTTTCTTTAAGACCACCTCCCACCCCTCTCCTTAAGACACTGGAGCAGAATTATGCCATTTGGCCCATCAAGACTCTGCCACCATTCAATCACGGCTGATCTATCTCTCTCTCCAAACCCCCATTCTCCTGCCTTCTCCCCATAACCCGAACTAATCAAGAATCTGTCAATCTCTGCCTTAAAAAAAACATCCACTGACTTGGCCTCCACAGCCGTCTGTGGCAAAGAATCCCACAGATTCACCTCCCTCTGACTAAAGAAATTCCTCCTCATCTCCTTCCTGAAGGAATGTCTTTCAATGCTGAGGCTGTGCCCTCTGGTCCTAGACTCTCCCTCTAGTGGAAACATCCTCCCCACATCCACTCTATCTGGGCCGCCCACGATTCGGTGAGTTTAAGCAATTGGCCCACCTGAGTCAGCATCCAATAATGTGGTCGGATGAGACAGGGGCTATAGCAATGCAGGCTGGCGGGTCCAGTTTAATGAAACATTTCCAACCCTCCCCCAAGACCAACTTTAAGGAAGTCATCTCTGCGCTCTCTTTAGTAAGGTCCGATTCTTCCTCTCAAGATGAAATTTATAATTGATAACAATATATTACAAATGTGTAGGACGGAACTGCAGAAGCCAGTTTACACTGAAGATCGACACAAAATGCTGGAGTAACTCAGCGGGACAGGCAGCATCTATGGAGAGAAGGAATGGGTGACGTTTCGGGTCGAGAACTGAAGGGGATATGGGGAGAAGGCAGGAACGGGGTACTGATTTTGGATGATCAGCCGCGATCGTATTGAATGGTGGTGCTGGCTCGAAGGGCGGAATGGCCTCCCCCTGCATCTATTTTCGGTTTTCATGATCATAGGAATTTGGAGCAAAGGTTAGGAGATCTTAGTAGGCGACTGCCATCACCCTTGATGGGTTGCCGAAATTTTCAACATGTTGGAGACCTCTCACGACCATAGGAGACCTCTCACGACCATACAGCCTGATTGGTTGTGAGAGGTCTCCTATGGTTGTGAGAGATCTCCAAAGAATCATAGCGTCTTTCTGGTCGCCGCTGATTTTTCAACACGTTGAAAATTTCGGAGACCTATCGCGGGTGTAAAGATCTCGTAAGTGATACAGGCCCTTAACAAGGGCTTGGTTATGCAGTGAGGTTTGTTGGTTTAATTTGTGGACCAGTCCCGTGTGTCTGGGCGTTTATATCGTAACGAGGTCGCGTGATATTCTCAAGATCAGAACTTTAATATTGTTATATTATATGCTGTAAGTCCGTAACAGATAGGTTAAGAAATTACAATTTCTATCAAAAGACCAAGGCAGGAAAAATGTTCCCAATGTTGGGCGAGTCCAGAACATTAACCATCCTGTAACAACCTGAGAGCGGTCCCGAACTGCTGTGTACAGTTTTGGTCTCCTAATTTGAGGAAGGACATCCTTGTGATTGAGGCAGTGCAGCGTAGGTTCACCAGATTGATCCCTGGGATGGCGGGACTGTCATATGAGGAAAGATTGAAAAGACTGGGCTTGTATTCACTGGAGTTTAGAAGGATGAGGGGGATTCTTAGAGAAACATATAAAATTATAAAAGGACTGGACAAACTAGATGCAGGAAAAATGTTCCCAATGTTACGCCAGCACTTTGTGTCTTGCTGTCTCATAGACGTTGAGAGCTGAGGGAACAAAACTGTTCCCAATGTTGGGCGAGTCCAGAACCAGGGGCCACACAGTCTTAGAATAAAGGGGAGGTCATTTCAGACTGAGGTGAGAAAAAAACGTTTTCACCCAGAGAGTTGTGAATTTGTGGAATTCCCTGCCACAGAGGGCAGTGGAGGCCAAATCACTGGATGGATTTAAGAGAGAGTTGGATAGAGCTCTAGGGGCTAGTGGAGTCAAGGGATATGGGGAGAAGGCAGGCACCGGTTATTGATAGGGGACGATCAGCCATGATCACAATGAATGGCGGTGCTGGCTCGAAGGGCCGAATGGCCTCCTCCTCCACCTATTGTCTATGTTTCTATGTTGATATGCAGCGAGCTTGGTTTCAGAGGTGGGTGCAGAGAGCGTAAGGCTTGAGACATTAGGCTGCAGCACGATATCACTGGTTAATGTGTGCGGTTCTGTTTCAGTTTATTGTCACATGTACCGAGGTACAGTGAAAAGCTTTTGTTGCGTGCTAACCAGCCAGCGGAAAGCCAGTCAGCCATTTACAGTGCGTAGATACACGAGAAGGGAATAACGTTTAGTGCAAGGTGAGGCCAGAAAAATATCGATCAAGGAGGGTCACAAATAGTAGTTCAGCACTGCTCACTGCTCTCTGGTTGTGGTAGGATGGTTACATAGAAACATAGAAATTAGGTGCAGGAGTAGGCCATTCGGCCCTTCGAGCCTGCACCGCCATTCAATATGATCATGGCTGATCATCCAACTCAGTATCCCGTACCTGCCTTCTCTCCATACCCCCTGATCCCCTTCGCCACAAGTCTGCCTGTTGATAGCTGAGAGGAAACTGTCCCTGAAGCTGGAGGTGTGCGTTTTCACACTTCTACGCCTAGGTTCATCGAGCACTGGATCTTAGCACTTCGACCAAGATGTCCCATCTACACTAGCACCACCTGCCGTACATTTGGCCCATATCCCTCTAATGACTGTGGACGATCAGCCGTGATCACATTGAATGGCGGTGCTGGCTGGAAGGGCCGAATGGCCGCCTCCAGCACCTGTTGTCTAAACCGTTCCTATCCATGTACCTGTCCATGTGCCTTTTAAATATCGTTATAGTCCCAGCCTCAACTACCCCCTCTGGCAGCTTGTTCCATACACCCACCAACATTCGTGTGAAAAAGTTACCCCTCAGGTTCCTATTAAATCTTTCCCTCTCTCACCTTCAAAAGTCCTCGATTCCCCTGCCTTGGGTAAGGGCATTCAACCTATCGATTCCCCTTCACGATTTTACATACCTCATAAGATCACCTGGTAGACACAAAATGCTGGAGTAACTCAGCGGGTGAGGCAGGGACAAGTGATCGAGACACTCGACCCAAAACGTCGCCCATTCCTTCTCTCCAGAGATGCTGCCTGTCCCGCTGAGTTACTCCGGCACTCCGATTTAAACCAGCATCTGCAGTTCTTTCTTACACTCATAAGATCGACCCTCAGCCTCCTGCGCTCCAAGGAATAAAGTCCTAACATAGAAACATAGAAACATAGAAAAATAGGTGCAGGAGTAGGCCATTCGGCCCTTCGAGCCTGCACCGCCATTCAATGTGATCATGGCTGATCATCCAACGCAGTATCCCGTACCTGCCTTCTCTCCATACCCCCTGATCCCTTTAGCCACAAGGGCCACATCTAACTCCCTCTTAAATATAGCCAATGAACTGGCCTCAACTACCTTCTGTGGCAGAGAATTCCAGAGACCCACCACTCTCTGTGTGAAGAATGTTTTCCTCATCTCGGTCCTAAAGGAATTCCCCCTTATCCTTAGACTGTGACCCCTTGTTCTGGACTCCCCCAACATCGGGAACAATCTTCCTGCAACTAGCTTGTCCAACCCCTTAAGAATTTTGTAAGTTTCTATAAGATCCCCCCTCAATCTTCTAAATTCCAGCGAGTACAAGCCTAGTCTATCCAATCTTTCCTCATATGAAAGTCCTGACATCCCAGGAATCAGTCTGGTAACCTGTCCAACGCCCCTCTATAAGTGAGGCCCTCGAGTCCTGGCAACATCCTTGTAAATCCTCGCTGCCCTCCAGCTGTTTGTGTCCATCTTAGGTTTAAACCAGCATCCGCAATTCCTTCCTACACATATTTCTCTGCACATTTTCCAGCTTAATAACGTCCTTGCTACAGCATGGTGGCCAAAACTGAACACAACTCCAACCGTCCCCTGACATTACCTTGTACAACTGCAGCATAACATCTACAAGACAGACACAAAATGCTGGAGTAACTCAACGGGACAGGCAGCATCTCTGGAGAGAAGGAACGGGTGACGTTTCGGGTCTTCAGACTGAGATTCAGGGGACAGGGAATCACTTTTTCATTGAATTCCCTTGTTCTGTTTTGGTACCGACAAAAAACATACGCCTATTCCTTTTCTCCAGGGATGGTGTCTGCCCCGCTGAGTTATGCCCCTGTCCCACTTAGGAAACCTGAACGGAAACCTCTGGAGACTTTGCGCCCCACCCAAGGTTCCCGTGCGGTTCCCGGAGGTTTTTGTCAGTCTCCCTAATGGTCGAAAGTGGTTTCCGTTTTAAAAATCGGTAATTTTTTTAGTCGAAGCCGGTTGCGATGCTAGTTGAAGGTGGTTGCCGGAGGACAAAAACCTCCGGGAACCGCACGGAAACCTTGGGTGGGGCGCAAAGTCTCCAGAGGTTTCCTAAGTGGGACGGGGGCATTACTTCAGCATTTTGTGTTTATCTTTCGTGTAAACCAGCATCTGCAGTTCCTTCCGACACATTTCTTCTACTCTCAATACCCTGAAGGCTAACCCTGGGGTCTGAAGAAGGGTCTCGACCCGAAACGTCGCCTATCTCCTTCGCTCCTTAGATGCTGCTGCACCCGCTGAGTTTCTCCAGCTTTTTGTGTAACCCTGAAGGCTAATGTAGCCAAACATTTCCATCAGTGGAACCACTGCCTCTCAGCGCCAGAGACCCGAGTTCGATCCTGCCCTTGGGTGCTGTCTGTGTGGAGTTTGCATGCTCTCCGGGTGCTCGGGTTTCCTACCACATCCCAAAGGCCTGCAGGTTTGTAAGTGAATTGGCCCTCTGTAAAATTATCCACAGTGTATAAGATGCAAAATGGGTGGGTTAGCATATGATGAGCGTTTGCCAGCACTGGGCCTGTACTCGCTGGAGTTTGGAAGGATGAGGGGGAAGCTCATTGAAACTTACAGAATAATGAAAGGCCTGGATAGAGAGGATGTGGAGAGGATGTTTCCACTGGTGGGAGAGTCTAGGACCAGAGGGCACAGCCTCAGAATTAAAGGGCGCTGTTTTAGAAAGGAGGTGAGGAGGAATTTCTTTAGTCAGAGGGAAGTTAATCTGTGGAACTCATTGTCACAGAGGGCGGTGGTGGCCAAGTCAGTGGATGTTTTTTAAGGCAGAGATAGACAGATTCTTGATTAGAACGGGTGTCAAGGGGTATGGGGAGAAGGCAGGAGAATGGGGTTAGGAGGGAGAGACCAGCCATGGTTGAATGACAGAAGTAGACTCGATGGGCCGAATGTGTCCAGTTTTTTGTCTCCTAATTTGAAGAAGGAAATCCTTGTGATTGAGGCAGTGCAGCGTAGGTTCACCAGATTGATCCCTGGGATGGCAGGACTGTCATATGAGGAAAGATTGAAACGACTAGGCTTGTATTCACTGGAGTTTAGAATGATGAGGGGATATCTTATAGAAACATATAAAATTATAAAAGGACTGGACAAACTAGATGCAGGAAAAATGTTCCCAATGTTGGGTGAGTCCAGAACCAGGGGCCACACAGTCTTAGAATAAAGGGGAGGCCATTTAAGACTGAGGTGAGAAAAAACTTTTTTACCCAGTTGTGAATTTGTGGAATTCCCTGCCACAGACGGCAGTGGAGGCCAAGTCACTGGATGGATTTAAGAGAGAGTTAGATAGAGCTCTAGGGGCTAGTGGAGTCAAGGGATATGGGGAGAAGGGTACACAAAAGGCTGGAGAAACTCAGCAGGTGCAGCAGCATCTAAGGAGCGAAGGAGATAGGCGACGTTTCGGGTCGAGACCCTTCTTCAGACTGGTTAGGGATCAGGGAAACGGGAGATATAGACGGTGATGTGGAGAGATACAGAACAATGAATGAAAGATATGCAAAAAAGTATCGATGATAAAGGAAACAGGTCATTGTAAGCTGTTTGTAGTGTGAAAATGAGACTTCGGGTGGGGGAGAGATAGAGAGAGAGGGAATGCCAGGGCCCGAGGGCTGAGGGAGAGGTGGGAAGGGGAGGAGACAGCCAGGGTTAACAGAATTGAGAAAATTCAATGTTTAAGCCCAGAGGATGCAGACTCCCCAAGCGGAATATGAGGTGCTGTTCCTCCAACTTGCGGTGTTGCTCACTCTGGCCGTGGAGGAGGCCCAGGACCGAGAGGTCGGATACGGATACGGAATGGGAGGGGGAGTTGAAGTGCTGAGCCACCGGGAGGTCAGGTTGGTTATTGCGGACCGAGCAGAGGTGTTCGGTGAAACGATCGCCTAGCCTCCGCTTGGTCTCACCGATGTAGATCAGCTGGCATCTGGAGCAACGGATGCAGTAGATGAGATTGGAGGAGGTGCAGGTGAACCTCTGTCGGACCTGGAATGACTGCTTGGGTCCCTGAAAGGAGTGGATGGGGGAGGTAAAGGGATGATCAGCCACGATCACAATGAATGGCGGTGCTGGCTCGAAGGGCCGAATGGCCTCCTCCTGCACCTTTTGTCTATGTTTCTATGAATGGCCTAATGTTATTATAATTTGTGAAAGTGGGATAGCATAGAGGTGACTAATACGTGGGCTGAAGGGCCTGTTTCCGCCTCTGTCTCTGAAGTAAAAGCTTCATCCTGTCCAAACAAACATGAACAGGCAATTCTTAGGGGGGGACAAAGGGCGAGGCTTTTACGAGGTGCTCATGTAAACACTAGAGCCAGGAGCAGCTTGTAATCCCACAGCCGTAACCACGGCGACCGGGCC
The DNA here is from genome assembly GCA_963514005.1 of Raja brachyura. The sequence goes on from CAUPSL010001083.1 coordinate 31,938, forward strand.
TATTACCCAGGCCTCATTCATATTCATCAGGCAAAACAAATTACTTCTAATAGATGGCTCGTAAATTATTAAGCAGAAAGAAAATGTGCAAGTTAAATTGTGCATGTGGGATAAAGCCGGAGATTTATCAGGAAGGAGGGATTGATAGCAGGGAGCGGGATCGATCCAGACTACGGGTGCTGTCTGTACGGAGTTTGTACGTTCTCCTGCGTGGGGTTGTCTCCGAGATCTTTGGTTTCCCCCCCCACCACACTCCAGGTTTGTCACGAACTTAGCTTAGTATAAATGTAAATTGCCCCTAGTGTGTGTAGGATAGTGCGAGTGTGCGGGGATCGCTTCGTCATGCACGGGCTCGGTGGGCCGAAGGGCCTGTTTCCGTGCTGTATCTCTAAACTAATCTGGGCCCCAAATCCCTGCTCAGTTTCACGGGCAGAAGGGACAGAAGTGTGGAAACGCGCACACCTCCAGATTCGGAGACAGTTTCTTCCCAGCTGTTATCAGGCAACTGAACCATCCTACCACAACCAGACAGCGGTCCTGAACTATCATCTACCTCATTGGAGACCCTGGGACTATCTTTAATCGGACTTTCCTGGACTCAATGTTATTCCATTCATCGTGTATCTGTACACTGTGGACGGCTCAATCATGTATTGTCTTAGAAACATAGCCAATAGGTGCAGGAGTAGGCCATTCGGCCCTTCGAGCCTGCACCGCCATTCAATATGATCATGGCTGATCATCCAACTCAGTATCCTGTACCTGCCTTCTCTCCATACCCCCTGATCCCTTTAGCCACAAGGGCCACATCTAACTCCCTCTTAAATATAGCCAATGAACTGGCCTCAACTACCTTCTGTGGCAGAGAATTCCACAGATTCACCACTCTCTGTACGAAAAATGATTTTCTCATCTCGGTCCTAAAAGAATTCCCCCTTATCCTTAAACTGTCCTGGACTTCCCCAACATCGGGAACAATCTTCCTGCATCTAGCCTGTCTAACCCCTTAAGAATTTTGTAAGTCTCTATAAGATCCCCCGTCAATCTTCTAAATTCCAGCGAATACAAGCCGAGTCTATCCAGTCTTTCTTCACATGGAAGTCCTGCCATCCCAGGAACCAGTCTGGTGAACCTTCTCTGTACTCCCTCTATGGCAAGACGTCTTTCTGTTAGCACGCAACAAAAAAGCTTTTCTGAATGGCTCTTGAGTCTGAAGAAGGGTTTCAGCCCAAAACGTTGCCTATCTCCTTCGCTCCATAGACGCTGCCTCACCCGCTGAGTTTCTCCAGCATTTTTGTCTACCTTCGATTTTCCAGCATCTGCAGTTCCTTCTTGAACACGAGACCTTTCCGCTAAACCTCGGTACACGTGACAATAAACAAAACTGCGTACGTAACTATGACTGGGCTTGAGTATAGTCATATTTTTACTGCACTGAATGCAAGAAATGTTACAAAATGTGGAGGTAGTTGAGGCAAGACCGTTTAAGAAACATTTGGACAGGTACATGGATAGGACAGGTTTAGAGGGATACGGGCCAAACGCAGGCAGGTGGGACTAGTGTCGATGGGACATGTTGGCCGGCGTGGGCAAGTTGGGCTAACGGACCGGTTTGTACCCTGTATGTTCATTCCCTCCACAGATGCTGTATGGTTCGAATATGGGCCCTAATGCAGCAAATGGGACCAGCCCTAATCTGCCAAGCTTATCAGCATGGACCATGTGGGCCGAATGGCCTGCTCCTATGCTGTTCCATGGTTTAGTGACCAGGATTCTTATTGGATGCATCGGGGAGTCCCAGAGGCATGAGGGATGCTACAAAAATGTAGGACTTTTGTCTTTTTTTCCCAAAACTTCTGGATTGGAAGGAAAGTTTGGGAATGGGAATCTTGTTTCTGGAGTAAGTTGCATAGCTTTGGGGAAATTGGCAAGTTAGTTTCTACGTTAAGGTCAAGATTTATAATGACAAGTCATTAAAAAAAAAACCCTTAGGAAATATATTTTCTTTACCAAAAAAAA